>CANNZV010000629.1:0-22766 GCA_947561585.1 Caprella mutica
GTGTGAATAACATTAATGGATTCATCACTGTTTTTAATAATGGTTATAATTAAACAGTTTCATAATGTTACGTTCTTCAATAATTATTTTCTTAAATATGATTTTATTTTAGAGTGTTGCAGTTATGATGTTACGCGAACAACATATTACAATATTTCAATTCTAGTTCCCGCTTTTGAAACCAGATTTTGGCAGAGTAGTTAATCTTATTGTAGAATAACGTCTTTGCTGATACTTCAATTTTAGTTATTATTTTATTAGTTGATTATTATAATAAAAGCGTTTCCAAGTCAGTTTAATATTTAGTATAATTGATTTTTATTATTCAAATTACTGGCTAGCTTCTTCACCATAATAATAACGGCTGTAGATCTGTTCTAAGAGTATCACCTGTGGTTTATGTATCGTAAATTAACTCCAAGGCATCCCCTGATTGTTGTTGCATGGAATGATGGAATAATGGGAAAATAGTTACTTATCTATTTACAGCGAAACGATTTCATTGAAATAAAATTTAGCATTCGCTACACATTCTGGCAAAAAGAATTTTTTTCCGAAATTGGATTTTTAATTTTCAAAATTTAGAATTTTGAAAGAACTTGTGATGATTTCTGTTGGTTAGACTAGACTTTCTTGTTCTCATTCAATAATGAATAAATTTACTTGAAACAATTTCTCAATGGTAGCCTTGAATATATACTAGCTACAAATTATTTCTGAGAAAAATAATGATGAAATTGTAGTTTCAACATTAATTATAGTTATATAGTTGAATTATAGTTTAAATTAGTTTTTAAATTATATAAATTATAGTTTCAACATTATAGTTTCAATGTATAGCAACAAATAACACATAGGAATAGAGCAGACACATATGAATAGAAAACATACATAGAAACAGAGAGACACATGAAAACAATAAAACACACTTGATTTTGTAACAAATATATAGAAAGTAAAAATATTCCAGAGAATTAATGTAGTAAGCAATAGCTTTAGGTAGTGACAAATTTTCTAATTTTTTGTCTCATATTTTAATATTTAATAGATTAATTAATATTAATAAACTTTAGGATATATAGCTTAAATAGAAAGACGGTATCCTACATACAACCATAAGTCATAAAATTCATTGTCAGGTCCAGGTTTTCCACCTTTCTCCTGATGATGAATAGAAATCTTGAAATCTGAACAAACCTTCAACGCAGAGTTTAAATAACCTCTAATAAGTTTCAACATTAGTATGGAGAAATAATGGTTTTATTGAAGTAATATATTATATTTTTATGTAATTGCTTTTTTCTTGTTGGGACAATACTAATGTGGTAATTTCTTCTTCAATAATTAAATGATTCGATTGAAGCAAACTTCAAATGATTACCAAGTGATGTTCTTTACAAATTGTAGTAACACCAAATTACGATATATCGTTTGACTGTGTTCATTTTCTGCACCAAAGATAAATTTCTGTAGAAGCTCTCCCCCGAGAGTGGGTCTAGGACATCTCGTCCACGGACATTTCGTCCACGGACATTTCGTCCACGGACATCTCGTCCACGGACATTTCGTCCACGAATGGCTTTATTAAGTATTTTAAAGTGTTTATGGAATATATTTTATATCATTTTTCACTATTACATTAATAGGCAGGTGTAAGTATGGGATAATATAATAGTGATTTAAGCCGTATATGAATTAACACATAAAAATATTTATCTATTGATTACAGTTATAAAATTAGATTTGCTAAACGGGTTGGCTGTATCTTTAAGTTATTTACTTCGTTTAATATTTTGCATTAATTAATGAATTATGAGTATCTAAAATTTAGAACTGAAATAGCAGGATCCTAACAAGAATAAATGTGTGGATACGTAGGAACAAAAGTAATTATATTAGAGGTAAATAATAATTATTGTTATATATGTATAATTCTATTATTGATGGTTATTGTAGTTACTGTGAAATAAACACCACAAAAATGTCTCTGTTTTCTATGTTTATGTACTGTAATAACATCGATACATACCAGATAATTATTACAGATTTTATAGGACTCGGGTGTAATAAAAGCGGGGCCTGCCTGTATATCATTAAAAAGTTTTCATTTTTATTATTTTACTGATGCCGGCCAACAGGATAAAAAGATTGCAATAAGAATTTAGGCAAATATCATACATTTCTAATTACCATCATATTATAAGGGTGTTAAATACTTTTATATTGCCGAATATGTATAAATAATATAATATATAAAATAAATGCACATAATAAATATAATACAAAATAAAGCAATTAGTGGACGAAATGTCTGTGGACGAGATGTTCATGGACGCCCGAGAGTATCACCTGAGGTGTTATATTTTGTTTTGAAATGACTCTTTCATTAAATAGTATTAATATTCATTTAGAAACGGATAAAAAATATGTTTTTTTCCATTTTTTAGAGAATATTTACTCTTTAAGTTCATCTTTGTGATATTTTAAAATAATTTTCACATCTTCCTGTTAGCTGACTCAAGTTTAAAATGGAGATATCTTAAAAGAATATATCTCCAATTAATAGATATCTCTTGAATTTGTCATACAGGGTGCAAGAAGGATCGTTCTGGGGCCGATTGTTTTGGCTGGTGTAGAGATTGTCTCAACAACGGAGAGTGTGATTCGGACACTGGAGAATGCGTCTGTTCTTCCGGCACAATGGGCAAGAACTGCCAAACCTGTGAGTTTGATTAATAATATAAGCGAAAGTTACGATTAGTAAATGTGAAACCTCAGAAAGAGAAACTTCATACTGAATTAGATTATTTCAAATCATATCCAGAACAACACAAACAACCATCGTAGAATAAACAGAAACTAAAAATTATAAGTATTTTACATTCCACCCTGAGTTGCCAAGTGTAGATATTTTTTTTATATTTGGACAACTTTGAATGCGTTTTATGGCACCTCTCAAAACCGATAAATCTTGGTATTCAAAAGCTTAAGGCTATTACAATTTTAAAAATACGTCTTTGAGGTTCTCTGCATCCTATTTTCAGGAAATTTTCTAGAACTGTCTTTCCATGTTTCTTTGATTTTTAGATTAGTTTAAGAGATATTGAATTTTGAAAAAAAAAAACGATTTTTTTTTCACGAAAAAATTAATAATTCGAAAACCATTCCGAAAATCGAAAAAACAAGGAAATACAGCTCTAGAAAATTCGGTGGAGAATCCAATGTAAAAAACCCCAATGCCACAGCTTCAAAATTGCAGGAGCCTTAGAGGCTTTTTTGGGAAAGGGGTCGAAATACGTTCAAATAACTCGTAACCGAAAAAATGCCTTGAAAAAAAAAACGATTGAGAATTTAATTTTATATTAGGGTACTAAGTTTCAGAACCGTAGCTTCATTAATAAAATTATTTTCAAAAACCAAGTACGGTCCCCTTTAATATATATTATTTCTCAAATTACTCATAGTTTGAACAACAACATACCTGTGAATGCTACACCGGTGTCCGGAAAACTGCCGAAGCGGAAATCTGCCAGGCGGTAAACTGCAAATCACTCAAAGAATTTAATGACTTTAGTCAGTAATAACATTTTTATTTATAGAAAAACGACGTTCGCTCTTAGTTAAAAGGAGTTAAGGGAACAACATTCATTTTTACTTAGTATACAAAACATAAATATAGTTTTTTTCATTGAGAAAATACATAAAATATATTATTATATAAATATTACCGTAAAAAAATCAAGTAAATGTTATATATTAAAAATTAAAGCCTTTCTTAGTAAATACGAAAAGAAGAAGAAACAAAGAAATGATTGTATTAGGGACCGTGCACGGACATTTCGTCCACGGACAATTTGCTTTATTTTGTATTATATTTATTGTGTGTATTTATTTTATATATTATATTATTTATATATATTCTGCAATATAAATGTATTTAACACCCTTATTTGATGGTAATTAGATATGTATGGTCTTTGCTTAAATTCTTATTGCAATCTTTTTATCCTGTTGGCTTAAATTTTTTTATTAAATAATAAAAATAAAAATATTTTTTAATGATATACAGGCAGGCCCCGCTTTTATCATAAGAAAGTCTTATAAGTCTTATAAAATCTGTAATAATTACCTGGCATGTCTCGATGTTATTACAGTACATAAACATGGAAAACGGAGACATTTTTTGTGGTGATTATTTCACAGTTACTACAATAATCATCAATAGTAGTATTCAGATTAGGTAGTTATAGGTAATTAGATGCACTATTGGTTCAGAAATTAGTATTTTATAGCAGAATATATTTAACAGTGATTACCTAAATTACATACATAATAATATGCAGGTATATAATATACAGCTAAAAAATGATATTATAATATACGGGATATAAATTATAAATAATTTCTGGTGATCATTATGGCCAAGGTTATCATTATGGCAATGGCATCAGTGCGACATTGTGACAACTTATTCTTGAGCTCTACTAATGAAAAAAGGATATCTATGACAGTCCTTTCATCTACAAAAACATAACAAGGGATCGCTATTCCCTTCTAATAATATTCTTACACTTCAACAACACTATAAGAGTTATTAGAGGTTATTTTATATATGCTTTAATTATATAGTTGAGTTTCATCCATACGCTAAATGACTAAGAAATATTCTAAAAAACTCAGGTGTCTCATATTTACTTTAAATGGGTAACCGATGCCTTAAAAGCAAATTAAGAATACCTTAGAGGTAAAGATGCCTTAGAGGTAAAGATACCTTACTATGATAATCAGATTACTATGATAATCAGAATACTATGATAATCAGATTACTATGATAATCAGATTACTATGATAATCAGATTACTATGATAATCAGATTACTATGATAATCAGAATACTATGATAATCAGATTACTATGATAATCAGATTACTATGATAATCAGATTACTATGATAATCAGATCACTATGATAATCAGATTACTATGATAATCAGATTACTATGATAATCAGATTACTATGATAATCAGATTACTATGATAATCAGATTACTATGATAATCAGATTACTATGATAATCAGATTACTATGATAATCAGATTACTATGATAATCAGATTACTATGATAATCAGATTACTATGATAATCAGATTACTATGATAATCAGATTACTATGATAATCAGATCACTATGATAATCAGATTACTATGATAATCAGATCACTATGATAATCAGATTACTATGATAATCAGAATACTATGATAATCAGATTACTATGATAATCAGATTACTATGATAATCAGAATACTATGATAATCAGATCACTATGATAATCAGATTACTATGATAATCAGAATACTATGATAATCAGATTACTATGATAATCAGATTACTATGATAATCAGATTACTATGATAATCAGATTACTATGATAATCAGATTACTATGATAATCAGAATACTATGATAATCAGATTACTATGATAATCAGATTACTATGATAATCAGATTACTATGATAATCAGATTACTATGATAATCAGAATACTATGATAATCAGATTACTATGATAATCAGATTACTATGATAATCAGATTACTATGATAATCAGATTACTATGATAATCAGATTACTATGATTATCAGATTACTATGATAATCAGATTACTATGATAATCAGATCACTATGATAATCAGATTACTATGATAATCAGATTACTATGATAATCAGATTACTATGATAATCAGATTACTATGATAATCAGATTACTATGATAATCAGATTACTATGATAATCAGATAACTATGATAATCAGATTACTATGATAATCAGATTACTATGATAATCATATAACTTTTATAATCAGATTTCTTTTATAATCAGATTCATTTTTCTTTTCTTCCATAGTTTGTCCAGACAATAAATTTGGAGCAGAATGTCAATTGGACTGCAAGAGAATAAAGTCACTGATGGGATATAGTTACAAAACCTGTAACTTCTTTTGGTTCTGTTTGCGTGATCCGAAAGGTTGCTCTTGTTATCCAGGATCAAAGCCGCCAACATGCTATGGAGGTAAATTCAATTGTTATAAAAAAAAAACTTAATGGTTCATTAACTTTGCTTAGGAATTGGTATAAAGTTACATCAAATTTTTTTATTTTTTTTCATTAGAACTCATAAACTGGGATTTTATTTTTGATGATGTATTCAGGAGTTTTTTGCATGGTCAGGTTATCGTTACGAATGGTGATTGGCCCCCTGGTAATTTGACCCCCTTTTTATATCACCCCTGGTAATTTGATGTCTGGTAATTTGACCAGACCAGGAAAAAAATATTTTTCTTTTGTAATAAAAATGAGTAACCCAGCTCTAATAAGTTTATTTATCTAAATAATTTACTGATAGCTCTTCATTAAAAAGTAAAAGCATGATAGTAGTCAATTGAGATGCAAATAGGGGTATGTGATCCAATAGTTTTTTTTCTATAGAATGTGATGCTGGAAGTTACGGACCAGACTGTCTTAGCAGGTGTAACTATTGCAAAGGTAACACCTGTGATCGTAAGAACGGCAGGTGTGATAACGGATGCAAGAATGCAAACCTCTGTAATGAAGGTAAAAAAATATATTATTATTTATTTGGATATATCCCAGGTAACATTGAGATATTCCAAGAGTATTCCCTTGATATCTATATATTCCCTCATTATCCGCTATCGTAAAATGATAGCGAGGGAATATTCCAGGGATTAGTGAAAATTAGTTGATTCCCTAATGATATCGAGAGAATACTCCAGGAATTAGTGAAAATTAGTTGATCCCTATTGATATCGAGAGAATATTCCAGGAATTAGTGAAAATTAGTTCATCCCTATTGATAGCGAGGGAATATTCCAGGAATTACTGAAAATTAATTGATCCTCTAACGATATCGAGGGATTATTCCAGGAATGAGTGAAACTAGTTGAACCCTATCGATATCGAGGGAATATTCCAGGAATGAGTGAAATTAGTTGATTTCCTTAGGATATCGAAGGAATATTCCAGGAATTACTAAAATTAGTTGATTCCCTAGCAATATCGAGAGAATATTCCAGGAATTACTGAAAAATAGTTGATTCCCTAAAAATTATACAAAGGAACTATTATAAAAGAAAAAAGAATTAATCTATAAAATGTGAGACTGTAAATATCGATGATAACCTAGCTAAAGATAAACTTGAGTAATCATATTGCATAAAGTTCATTAAAAATCCTACTTCTACTGTGTCCAGGATGGTCGAGTGGTTAGCGTCGAAAGCAGAAGTCAACAAGGTGCTTGTTCGAGACCCAGAGACATCACTTCATTTCTTTCTCCATTTATTTCCATTTAATTTGTATATAACAATATGTTTCATTCAACTAATTCATGTAATGTCAAACGTACACGTAGAAATGCAGTATATGCTAGGAAATATTAATTTAGGTATTCTTATTTTTATATCCTTCCTCTATTTTAGATATCCAGTTCCCCTTTGATCCCCTCGATATTGAGGGAATATCCCCTCACTATCCAAATTTTATTCCCTTGTTATCGAGGGAATATTAATTTCGGTATTCCTTGCCCTTCCCTTGTAATCGAGGGGATATTCCAGGGATAATATATTTAAATCCCATTATTATTCCCTCGATATCATTTGGGGATATCCCCAAATCGCAAAAACACCAATATAGGGCATCCTCTCGATAACACTAGAGATATCGAGGGAATTATCCCAGGGAATCTCATGGAATATCCTAGGGATAATTTTTTGTTACCTGGGATTCAAACGCTGGAGATTAAATTAAAAGATAAATTCTTCAAAGTGCCTAAGACAGATTTTCCATTCTGTCAACCTTGTACTAGTGGCATTTTTTGTCATTCCCCATCACTCCTGAGGCGTGTAAGTTTATTCTAATAACAATTTATCTCTCTATAATGTCAGACAAAGTTCCTCTGAATTTACCGAGATTCAGAAAGCCTCCCCTCATCACTGACTGTGACATCAGAGGCTGTGCAGTCACTTTCTCCGAATGGGATTCAGATTATGACGATGGTGAGCTGTCGGACACAAACGGGGAACTAAGGTGAGAAAAACTGGTAAAATTCACTGAAACAGTTATACAAGAGATTATTTTAATCAGCGAAAATCTTGAATAGGAACTTAATTTTTTTCAAGAAAGTAGCGTGAAAATAATAATAATTATTACATTTAATAGAAATTGAACAACAATAGTTTAAGAAAACATATATTCTAACTACAAGGCATTCATATTTTTATGCTTTTTATGTTTACATTTCTTTTCACAATCATAGCAATTAAATAATTCAATTCAGGTACGAAATATCGATAGCAAATCTAAACACCCCCAGTGAAAATGCAAACATTCCTACCTACCCTGGACAACGAAGAGGTTTGTTGACAAATTACCCGAATAGACACTAGCGTAATAATGTAAGAGGTAGTTAATAGAACAGTATATTAATGTTGTCTTCATTTCTTCTTACAGATTTCAGTTACAATTTCTTGAGAGGCATCAGTTACAACATCACACTAAATATTTTGACTAACAGAGGGAAAGCAACGGAGGAATACAACATGAGAATACAGAGCCATCGTTTAACATTGCCTAATTGTTTGGGTAACTATTCAATTGAGTTACTATTCAGCTATACAACTCAATCAATAGAATTGGTTTATTATGAAGGGTTATTCAACTGCACGGTAGTTAGTATTACCGAAGCAATAATATAATAATATTCAATTAAAAAGGACTAGGGCTTAAATTAAATATTGGAATTTTTACAAACCGAAAATGATTATGACACTAAAATGTCTTTTTAATGCACAGTGTTAAGAAGTTCAATTTTATTAAGCTGCACATGCTAATTAAATCCATAGAATTACCTGCAAAGTTCTGTCATATGTGTTACAGACTGTGTTATATAGCCTCCCTTTCTTAGAAAAATCTTAAATGACTTGCATGGAACTGCAGTATTTTCAAAGAAGTTCGTTGTTATTCTGTCTCGTTAACTATGAACTACCGGCCAAAAATCTGGGACAGTTTAGTTTTTTGTAATTTCTCCATAAGTTTCAACGTAACTACCTCTTATATTGATGCTATGTATCAATTACAGCTCATTATAAAGGATAGAAAAAAAATTATGAGCATTTCAATTTTTATTTTGAAATTGAAGTGGCCAAGACTTGGGGACAAAACCAAGAAATTAATTTATTCTGGACTGTGTAGTGACTTTTTTCCACTGTTCTAAGTACATTACTGTAAAGTCATTGCAGCCGGTTCTACCATCGACATGACACCTTAAATTGATTCTTCTGTCAAAAAATCAATTATCAAACTTCATGGAAAGAATCAATCAATACGGAAGATAGCTGATGACTCGAAGCTGTCGAAAAGTGCCGTCGGGTGAATTATAAAAGATTTCAAGGATACAGGGAAAATTTTATTACCTAAGAAAAATGGCAGACCTCGAATATCTTCTAAACAAGATCGAATGATTAAGAAGATGCCACTGAACGATAGGTTTCAGACAACTGCCAGAATTTTTCGTGAAGTACAGGCCTCTCATGGCATCCAAGCATCTCGTAAAACAGTATCAAGACGTCTGAATGTAATTGGTCTGTTTGCAAGATTACCAGCGAAGAAGCCGTTGATAAGCAACAAGTACAAGAAACGCAGATTAAGCTTTGCTCAAGATCATGTATTGTGGACAGATGACCTGTGGTGAAACATATTTTTTTCTGATGAAAGTAAGTGAGGGAAGAAATTTCTAAGAAGGTTTGTTGGCGAAAGGTTAAATAAACAATGTACGAAGAAAACGGTCAAGTTTGGTGGAGGCAGCGTAATGGTGTTCAGGATGATTTCTTGTGATGGAACAACTGATCTGGTTCGTCTAACCACCAGAGTTAATGGAACAATATGCAAGAACCTGCTGAGAGATCATATCATCCCAATACTTTGAAATTCTCAGTGTCAAAACCCTATTTCCATGAAAGATAAGGCCCTATGCATGCCACAAGGCTAAGCATGTAATGGAATTTCTGAAAGAGCAAAATGTGGATGTTTTGGATTGACATCCTCAAAGTTCTGACCTAATCCCTATTGAGAACCTATGCTTCACTTTAGGGAACCGTGTGAGTGCCAGAAACCCTGTCAATACTAATGATTTGTGGCTGAAACTTCAAGAAGAATGGGCCAAAAGTTTCACGTGATGAATGTCGTGATCTCATTCAATCTTGCAGTAGAATGTGTGCTGCAGTGATAGAAATTAAAAGATTGTTCACCAGATATTGATTGAACATCATCAAACTTTTGTATTCTTTTTTTTTAATGATGTTATATCAAATTGTATTTGTTTTGTCACCCGGATTGGGCCACTTCAATTTCAAAATGAAAATTGAAATGCTCATAACTTTTTTTTCTATCCTTTATAATGAGTTGTAATTGATACATAGCATCAATATAAGAGGTAGTTACAATATTTTTGAGTTTGGTCTTAATCTCGTTGAAACTTATGGAGAAATTAAATAAAAACTAAACTGTCCCAGATTTTTGGCCGGTAGTGTAGGTTTATTTTATTGAATTAGTTAATTATATCAATGTATTTTTTCTGTAACAGACTCGTACTCCAGTGTTGACTACAATGTTACTCACATCTGGCAGACTGGCGTCTCTGTAGAATGGGTAATATTTCTGTGTATGTTTATAATCTTTGAGATTTGATAAGAGTTTTGTTGCTGATATTCCCTTATCACCAGGTACACCGAAATGGACCATTCTGTCCCAAAGTGAGGTATCCTCTCCTTGTTATGGATGGTGCAAATACCATACTTAACACATCCAGTCACTCATCGATCTACACAATATACAATCTGTCTGCTGATACTCTTTATCAAATAACATTGGATGGCAAGACGAGAAACTTTACTACGCTACCATATCGTAAGAAATACAAGCTATGTAAATTATTCTAAATACTATTATACAGAAAAATCATTATTTTCAATCTAAGGTTTTAAAAAGTCATCCTTCAATGTTTCACATCTGCACCATAACAAATTAATAGTGTTCCGCTAATGAAACTCAATTTGAATATTTATTTCCAAAGTCATTACGTGGTGCACAATATATAACAAGTAGCTAATACTTCAGTGGAAATGAATTGGGTAATATTTTAGATTTATTGATTTTGGTAATATTTTTTGAAACATGAGTGAAACCAGTATCTTCAAGTTTCATTGTTTTCATAATGAAAATGCAATGCATATATAAAATGTATAGTTCAAATATTTATTTAAAAAATCTATAAATATAATACTTTTCATTTATTTTTTTGACTCTGTCCATTTTGAATTTACAAGGAATTATTGATATTCTGAGAGTTCTTATTTTAGTAATTAGAGAGAATAAATTCTAAGAATAAATTCTAAGAATAAATTCTAATAATAAATTCTAAGAATAAATTCTAAGAATAAATTCTAAGAATAAATTCTAAGAATAAATTCTAAGAATAAATTCTAAGAATAAATTCTAGGAATAAATTCTAAAGAAAATAAGGATACAAGATCGAGTTAGTTATTGAAGGAACAATAATCATGTAATGAATTCTCTAAATCTGTATGCTAGAGTTAATTATTAAAGAAACAATTATCTTTTAAAGTGCTTATTTATCCCCCGCGTCTCCAGACGACTAACCTAAAATATCCTTTACAGCTGATAAGACTACTCATTACCTTTGGATGGTGCTCCTGATCGTTATTATTGTAGTACTGGCGGTACTTCTCTTAATTGGGTAAATATTGGAGTAGTCTAGTGTAAGTCTGGTAGTTATCGCGTTACTTCCCATTGGGTAATTATTTGAGCATTATGATGTGCTTGGAATTTGGAAATGAATTTCCTGTAGTCTGATTAATTACTGGGATAAAATTATATCCCTGAATGACTGTTTAACTTTTATTAGAGGATTTCTATGTATCAATTTTCCTACTAAATAAAAGACCTAATATGTTCGCAGAATTTTCGTTTACCGAAGTAAGAAAACAGTGAGAGGAAAACCAGAAGATGATAAACGGACTAGAAATAATGAATCGGACTCAGCATTAGATGGTAAATTCACACCATCTGTTAGTAAAAAAATTGTAATTATATTTATTTATTTATCATTCATCTCATCTTTTTTTCACAGAGAATGCATCATCTTACGAAAATGAAGAGTTACAGGTAATGGACAAATGATAAGAATTATGTGTTTAATATATACTGTCCTAATTCTTATTCAATTTCATTATAAAGTATGAGTCACAAAAATGTTCCCGCTTTTTCAAATACTTGTAAATCGTTAGCCAATGAACGAAAAAACTGTATCTTGGTCTCTTTTTCTCCGCCTCTTATTGTACTATTAACTGGTATAAACATTTTTGAACTGATGGACATAATTTAAGAACAGGTAAGCAAAGAGTGAGGGTGATTATTTTTGTCATAGCGCGAATGATATTCTTAGAGCTAACTCTGTGATTTTACTTACTAAAAGGCAGTGAAGCAAAGGAAAAAAATTATGATGGTAGACATTATAATACAGGGTGCTTGCACTTCTTACTTGGAAACTATTTTGAAATAGAACAACTTCAGTGACATTTTGATCTCATTGAAGTTTTCACTCTGAATATTCGTTCTTCACTTGTTCATTGCATGGTTCATACTCGCATTTGTAACACCGTGGAAAAAAAAAAACGCAAATATAAACACATTTTAAGCAGAGCTTTTTTTCCGCGGTGTTAAAAATGCAAGTGTGAAGCGGGCCTTAACCATGCAATGAACAAGCGAAGAACGAATATTCATAGTGAAAACTTCAATGATATCAAAATTTAACTGAAGTTGTTCTATTTCCAAATAGTTTACAAGGAAGAAGTGTAAGCACCCAGTATTAAAATGTCTACCATCATAATTTTTTTCTTTTTATTCACTGCCTTTTAGTAAGTAAAATCACAGAGTTAGCTCTAAGAATAACCTTCGCGCAATGACAAAAATAGTCACCCTCACTCTTTGCTTACCTGTTCTTAAACTATGTCCATCAGGTCAAAAATGTTTTTACCTGTTAATAGTACAATAAGAGGCGGAGAAAAAGAGACCAAGATACAGTTTTTTCGTCCATTGGCTAACGATTTACAAGTACTTGAAAAAGCGGAAACATTTTTGTGGCCCATACTGTATGATTATAATTTATATTAAATATATACTCGTTGAAGTGATTTTAATAATAATTTTTTGCATCTTTCAGCCTGACTTGGAGTTGCAGGTTCTACCTACCTCATCAAAGGACAACTCCCAAATTGAAACTCTTCAGAAATTACTAACAACTGCAGCAGTAACAGAAGAGTCAATCTATGATAACGGTAAATAAGACTAAAAAATAGGAACTGGAATTAACAAAGTTTACTAAGACTACACTAGTTTCTATATGAAAACTTCCAATATACACAAAATTATTTACCTACATATTAAGAAATCCACTAGGAAGGTGTTTTTGTAGGAAAATCTATAGGTACGACTATTAAATTTCAAAAGTTATTTTATGAATATCCCTTAACCCTCATCAATTATTTTTTTAATAAACTGATATTTTTTTGTTCTCCAAGATCAATGACATTTATTTGATAGAAAAAGTTGCTGCTAACTAATAACCCCTTCGGAATTAAATGAAATCTAACTGCGGTACTGCCCATACTACACTAGCAGTTTCAGCGCCTCGTTTCCACTGCCCTGTTTACGCAACTTCAATTAAAAGAATGGAAAAGCAAAGATGCATACTATACTAGCGTTTCTTCTATTCATTTAACCGTGATAAATTGATGAAGAGGAAATAGGGCAGAGAAAACGCGACGGCGAAACTTCTAGTATAGTGTGGGCCTAAGACTCCATTTAGGCCTCTACATTCTACACTCACATGAACTTGAGTCACGAGAGACATTGATAAAAATTATTATTCTGAGGATATCGTCAAATAATTAAGATAAACTGTAATATGAAATGGCTATATAGAATGAATAATTGAAATAACTATTTTTTCAATAAAATATTGTTTAAGGTGATTATTATAATTATGTAACGATATGGACAACAGATTTACTTTTAGATTAAATTAAATATTGAAATTAGGATAGGAAATCTAAATAGGAAACAAATTCAATTTTTAATCTCTAATTATCGCAATATATACTAACTGCACTGATAGTAATTATGTTTTCTTTTTGGCGTACATTCTGTTTTGTTTACATTTTCTAATTTTCCGTTTGTGAATTACTTTCAGATGATTTGATCGAAAAAGTGTATGATGACATCTTGCCCCAGAGACGTGACAACATGCAAAATGAAATGGATTATTGACAACTCTTATTTTGGTACACGGAAAACTGCCAGGCGGAAAACTGCCGAAGCGGAAAACTGCCAGGCGGAAAACTGCCAAGCGGAAAACTGCCAGTCATTATTGGCTATTTACTTATTTTTTGACTTTTGATAAACACATTCTAAGAACCTTTTAATTCATAAAAAACAGCGTTAGCCATTCGTCAATTGATTAAAGAGACATTTAATTTTTTTCAGTTACAACTAAAATATATAAATTATTGGATTACTAAATTATTCAATGGAAAATAGTATTTCAACGAAGCTACTTTATTTAACACACAGTAAAACAAATTCAGTGCACACAAAGAAATTATAATTACCATTTATAACTTATTTGTTAAATTACGTACATTTTAAAAACATGTATTTATTTATATGTCTACATATATAGGATTTTATATGTTTACAAGATTTATAATTTATATCTTGTAAAATATATATTAAGTGTATGTTACATCACTTATAAGTATGTTCAATATTTATTACATTTACAATTATATTATCCACAGCATTAACACCTTCATTTTTACAATTTTCATTTATATGTAAAAGTATTATTAATTTATAAGTAATCCTATTTGATCGAGTTAAATTGTCAGAGAATTAGGTTCGTAGTATCAGTTTGATAATCATAGATGTTTTGTTGCAAATTCTAAATATTTCACAAACATCGATCGAATTTGTTTTATAATGAGTACAAGCCAATATTAAGTTTAAAGGCTTGTTCAATTATCAAATTATAAACAAAAATGAAATAATTAGACACTAAACCCGTTATGAAATGATAATGTAGAGATACGTTGTGTAAACAAAGAAATTGTACTCTGTCCCTAATACAATCATTTCTTTGTTTCTTCTTCTCTTTGTATTTTCTAAGAAAGGTTTTATTCTCTAATTTATATCATGTATTTGATTTTTTACTGTAATATTTATATAATAATATGTTTTATGTATTTTTCTAATAAAGAAAACTATTTTTCTGTTTTGTATACTAAGTAAAAAAGAATGTTTCAATAACTCCTTTTAACTAAGAGCAAAATGTTATTACTGTTATTATAAATCAAAATGTTATTACTGACTAAAGTCATTAAATTCATTAAGTGACTTGCAGTTTACCGCCTGGCAGTTTTCCGCCTGGCAATTTTCCACCTGGCAGTTTTCCGCTTCGGCAGTTTTCCGTCTGGCAGTTTTCCGCCTGGCAGTTTTCCGCCTGGCAGTTTTCCGCCTGGCAGTTTTCCGGACACCCACCCTTATTTTCTACATTTGGAGTTTGAAATGAAGCATTAGTGTTGATGTAGCAGCAGTAGTGTTGATGTAGCAGCAGTAGTGTTGATGTAGCAGCAGTAGTGTTGATGTAGCAGCAGTAGTGTTGATGTAGCAGCACTAGTGTTGATGTAGCAGCAGTAGTGTTGATGTAGCAGCAGTAGTGTTGATGTAGCAGCAGTAGTGTTGTTGTAGCAGCAGTAGTGTTGATGTAGCAGCAGTAGTGTTGATGTAGCAGCAGTAGTGTTGATGTAGCAGCAGTAGTGTTGATGTAGCAGCAGTAGTGTTGATGTAGCAGCAGTGTTCTTGCAGCCGCTATGCAAGAAATTTATTGCCTCGTAGATTTTGAAGAAATTTTCGTAATAAATATATTGGAAGTTAGAGATCCGGATCTTATGTTTTGAGAGGTCTTTGTATGAAAATTGTCAAAATAAGATTAATGGACTTCAATGATGTACGTTATGAAATGTTACTGAATAATAACATTAATGCCTTTAAAAGCATTTGGAACGATAATGTCCTCTATAACTATTCATTATTACTTATTAGTAACGATAGTGCCTTCTAACTATTCATAGTAGTAACGATAGTGCCATCTGATTATTCATAATATATAGTAACAATAGTGCCATCTAACTATTCCTAGTAGTAACGATAGTGCCATCTAATTATTCATAGTATATATTAACGATAGTGCCATCTAACTATTCATAGTAGTAACGATCGTGCCATCTAATTATTCATAGTATATATTAACGATAGTGCCATCTAATTATTCATAGTAGTAACGATAGTGCCATCTACACACAGAGAAATTCTGATGCACACAGGTGTTTCGTCTTCACCCTATGGCTTTGTTTCCAAAGCGAGACACTTTAGTGCATCAAACTATAGTTTGGAAGCAGTTAGGCTTGAAAGTGCATAGAACTGATGCACTTTAGTGCATCCAATTTATAGTCTGATACACTAAAGTGTCTCGATTTAGAGACAAAGCCATAGGGTGAAGACGAAACACCTGGGTGGATCAGTTGGAGTTGTTTATTTTTTCTTAGTTTAACTATTCATAAGTAGTAACGGTAGTGCAATCTAACTTTTCATTAGTAGTATATTAATTACAGTAATTTAAGTTTTCAGTATATCTTATTAATCTATATAATTAGATTTATCCTTTAACTTTACAGTTTCTATTGCTTTTTTGTTACTTCAAAAGTATCAGGCCACTCTTATTTAAAATACTAAAATTGTAAATATTTTCAAACATCTACACCTACAGTATGTTCATTAAAATAGCTAGAGATACTTGGTAAATTGCAATCGCCGCACCGAGAGAGTTTGTATGCAAGTTCGTTTCTCCCTTTCATTGTGTGTACAAGTTCTGTCAAAGTTCGTCAATAAACTTGACGAACTTTGACAGAACTTGTACACACAATGGAAGGCAGCAACGAACTTGCATGCAAACAGATGAACTGTGCCTTGATGCAGCGGCCGCAAGTTACTACATACATGACGCTAACTATTTTAATGAAGATACTGTAGATGTTTGAATATATGTATAATTATAGTATTTAAAATAAGGGTGGCCCAATACTTTTCGCCGGCACTGTATATATTTTTTTTGATATTCGATATTTATTTTCTTCCTTAGAGTTTGTTGTATTTATCATGCTTAAAATCTGTTATATGCATTCATTCACTGATAGCATATTTCACTCATGCTTTCTTCATACAGGCAGTGTGTTACTTAGTCTGTTATATGCATTCATTCACTGATAGCATATTTCACTCATGCTTTCTTCATACAGGCAGTGTGTTACTTAGTCTGTTATATGCATTCATTCACTGATAGCATATTTCACTCATGCTTTCCTAATACACGCAGTGTGTTACTTAGTGTCTTATTTTGCCAATAACTTTTACTCCATCTTTGATGGGAAACCTACATTAAGCACTACTTTTAATCGTGTTAGAAACCAGATTGTTAATGAATAAGAAAACGCTTTCGATTGATCAATAGATTATAATATAATATACAAGCTTTCATAAACTAAAATTGGTGTTTTATTTCAAATTACAAATTTCTGGAGACGAGAGACAAAAATGATGTCGTCTCTTTTTCTCAGATTTTTTAATGATACCCACTTGTTTAGATAAATATCTAACACTAGAATTTATTATTTGTAATCAATCAATTGATTCTATTTCAAATGATTATAAATGGTTATAGATTATTAATGTGATAATATTAGCATCTCTGTTATCTTTAGGTAACACATTAAAAATGTGTTATCAAAGATTTCTCTTCATCTCCTGTTATAGCACGTGTTCAGTTTAGAATTGACTCCTCTGGTATTCATTTCCGTGCAGTTCAACTCCGTGTTGTAGCTTGTCTAAATAGAAAATGTGAAAAAGAGTTGCTATTTATTCTGGCCTTAACATAAAACTAACATAGGCCCACCATATATCTTGATTAGAGAAAAGAACATTGAAAAATAAAATTTTAGAGTAAATAAATTATTGGTTGTTAAATCAATAAAATCTCTGGTTTAACTTTGGCGCTGTAGACAGGATGTGGTTAATTTAGTGTTTATGTGAATCATTTGAAGAGTATTATGTGGCAGGAAGTCGATTAAAAAAAATTCTATACAAGGAAGGAACCAGACGAAGAAAACTACTAGTTCAAGCTGATTCTACTGTGTCAACAGCCTAGAAGATAAGTTTTCTGGAAGACAGCAATGTACTATAGTCATAAGTAACAGATCAAGCTACACACTCATTCAGAGTGGGCAATTAAGGCTCCCTGCAGTGTATGCAATTAGCAGCCAGTCATTGGCTATTGAGGCGCTCTGTCGTGCAGTCCAAGAGGCGATTACGATCCAGTTGAGCGTGAAGAAATTGTGAGTATACATACTTAAATTCTAGCGACTATGGTACTAGTCACCCAGAGAAGAAAATATTTGAAGAAGCTACTAGTGCTACTGGATTAATTAATAAAAGAAGAACAACCATCACTACAAATGAGTGATAACGACAGTAACATCGAGGTAATCTTCTCTACTATAGAAGAAAATGAAAAGAAAGAAACTGTCAATATGCCAAACGAGCAAAACAAAAGGAAGGGAATCACCAGTACCAATGAAGACAATGAAGACATTAGGAAGAAAAATAAGTAAGCAACCAAGAAATTAAACGGTTTCCCCTTCGTCGGTCGATAAAACAGCGCCGGATACGATAAAGAATCGTGAAAATTCACCTGATTATGACTTCACTGGTACATCAGCTGAGATCGAGGAGGTTGTAGTTGAACGTGACGAAACGAAAGAAAATAGATAATCTTCAGGAAGAAAAGAAACTTCAGGTATGATTAAGGACGTCTTAGCCGTTTTCCCCGAGTGCCAGAGGGAGCCATTAGGGGGGCTCCTAAACAAATTTTGAAGCAATGGAAATGTCAGGCTGCCTTCATCAGTTTTTTATGTTATCAATGAAATCATTGTCGTCATTGTCTTGTCCAGTAGATAAAGCAATTACAGGACTTCCACAGAAGGTTTGGTCATTTGATATGTCGTCTAACCTACTGAGATAGTCTGCTACAAAATTTAATTTTCCAGAATAATATTTTACGGTTAACTGGAAACTCTGGATCGAGAGTGACCACCTGGCTAAAGTACAATGACATGATAATTTTTTAGATAATAATGATATTAAAGGTCGATGATGAATAACCTAATAACACATATTGAAAATGTTTCAATGCTGAAACGAGACCATAAGCCTTTTTCTTCGTGGTATGTAATATATCTAGTTTGAGTTTTAGACAAGGTTTAGAAAAGTAACCGAGTGGACTTATTCGGTTATCTTTATCAAATTGGGCTAAGCATGCGCAAATTGCATTATTCGATGCGTCAGTCATTAAAATGAAGTATTTATTGTAATCAGGGTGTGCTAGGGTTTGCACTCGTCTAGCGTCGTTTTTAATTTATTGAATGATTCTTCGCAAAAATCAGTCCAAATAAAAGGATTGTCTTTTCGTAACAAATCATACAAGGGATTAGCTAATTTACTAAATTAGGGAATGAGTTTGCGAAAGAAATTCATGATTCCCAAAAATCGTTGTAAGGTATTAATGTCCATTGGTATGGGACAATATTTTAATTTAATGCTGTTTTTACAGCTAATTCCTTGTTTTGATATTTTGTGACTTAAATAAGTAATTCTTTCTGAAGGAAAGAACACTTTTCAAGTTTCACTGTTAAGTTTGCTTTTATTAGTCGATCAAATACTCGTCTTAAGTCATTCAAATGGGTCTTTTTGTCTTTTGAATACATGCACATATCGTCTAAGTAACAAAAATGAACAATACTCCCAGGTATCAGTGCATTACTCCAGCCATTAACAATTGAAATACGGCAGGGGTATTTTTGATCCCAAAAGGAAGTTTGCAAAACTCAAACTTCTCCGATCCTACCGTAAAAGCTGTTCAAGGTTTTGATTTTTCTTCTAATTCTACCTATAAAATGGCCGGTTTTAAATCAAAAGTTGTAAAGATGTTAGCTTTACCTAGAGAATTTAGAATGTCCGATATTTTCGGTAACGGATAGTCGTTAATTTCGATTTCAGAATTTAATTTACGAAAATCAAGACATACTCCGATCGAATTGTCGGGTTTTCGTACGTAAAGTACTGGAGAATTGAAAAGACCATAGCTGGGTCTAATTACATTTTCGGTTCGTAATTTCTTGATTTCTTCCTTGCACCTAACTGTTATATTTATGCAGAAATTGATATAGTGGTACATTTACGATTGTATTACTATTTCGCAACTTAATCTCATACTTAACTGCTGTGCTTTATCGATTTTCTCGATTTAGTTGGCAAGAACTAAACGAAATTCATTTAGTAATTCCAATAATTGATTCTTAACATCGTCAGAAATTTCGGCACTGACGTCGATATCTGATAATGTGATAGGTCCAACACGTTCGTTCGTACAAACAGTTGAATATTCAGGATTATCTTTATCTAGATTATTCCACTGCGAATCATTGGCTAGATCTGTGCCAATAACTCTATCAGGCGTACATACTTTCGTGCTATCATTCATGCTATTATTTTCACTCGAGTTCATTCTCTCAGTGTGGCTTATACCATAGTAAACAGAATAGTATAGTACCCCAGTTCCATTTATTATTCAAATTCATTATGGGTAGGCTGTGACGTCATGTGTGTAAACCAGAGGTCACGTAATAGTAAAGAGAATTGCTGTGGGTCACGTGGAATAGAGAATTAAGATGACGGCCAACGTGACCGATCTGACTAATTAATGATCTAATTACCTTGAATAAATCGTCTTCAAGACTAAAAATTTGTTACTATTTATAAAAAACAGTACTTAACAAAAAGTGCTCTACCAAGAAAACTCAATGAGGAGTTGGAGCGTGGGTAACCTGTACGTACAACTGTACGCACCATTGTTGACATGTGACGTCACAGCCTACCGGGCCACGCGTAATATCCCCCATAGTAAACAGAATAGTATAGTACCCCAGTTACATGTATTATTCAAATTTATTCTGGGTAGGCTGTTACGTCATATATGTAAACAAGAGGTCACGTCATAGTAAACAGAATTGCTGAGGGTCACGTGGAACAGAGAATTAAGATGGCGGCCAACGCGACCGATCTGACTAATGATCTAATTATCTTGAATAAATCGTCTTCTTCAAGACTAAAATTTTGTTACTATCTTGGGTGTAAAAAGTCCAGTAGCAATTTCATCAACAGTCATTTTTTAATTTTCGTCCGTATGACTATAAAGATTGGATAATAGTATGCGGTAATGTGGAATTAAAAAAATATCACCGAAAACGTTATTTAACAAAAGTTGGGTGTGTTGCAGCCATCTTTTGTGTTTGTACTGTACGTACAAACGTACGCACCATTGTTGACATGTGACGTCACAGCCTACCGGGACACGCGTAATATCCCCCCTATAGCTCTGGGATACTATATCTTCTCTGTACTGTGTATCCCCCTATAGCTCTGGGATACTATACCTTCTCTGTACTGTGCTTATACCTACAATATTAGAGACTGACTCAGAACTTAATTGCCTATTGTTAAGAGTTTGATTATGCGTTTTGATTTGATTTCTCGCTGAGAAGCTATTAACTTCACTGTTCTCAGTCTTTACAGATTCTTGACTAGCTTTACTCCCCTTAGTAAAGACTTTATTAACTTTGTTAAGTGCTTTATCAACTTTATTAGTTTTAATTGAAACTTTATTATCATTTTCGGATTCGTTTTAAACTTCTTCATTTGTTATACATATTTCGTGTTCCACACGATTTCTTTAATTTCTAGTTTCACAGGAATAAAATTTGTAAATAGAGTTTTTCTCGGAATCGATATCTCTTCCATTTTCATTCCCTGCCTAAGAATCATCCAAAGAAAGATTCTCATCTCCAACTCATTCCTAATTGTGTTATCAGTGCTTATACATACAGTGCTTAGAAATAAGGTTTAATTTTATTTTTCCACTTTGCAGACTATTGCTAAGGTATCTTATTGCCTAAAAATATTAAAATTGCCTCTGACATCGAAAGAGTGATCTAGTTTTCACTGAAGCTTTCTTGCATGAGATCAAAAAATAAATCAATGCGTGAGAGTTTTTCTGAATTGAGGGAAAAATGGGATAGAAATCCAAAGGTCTCTAAGTCATTGGATTTTCCTTCTCTAAAACCATACTGAAGATCACTAAATCAAAATTTAGTGTGTTTTTCGCAGCACTAAAATTGTTCTTTCTATAAATTTAAAAGATATAGTAGTTTATTGGTCTGCAATTTTTTGCATCTAATCTAAAACCTGATTTTATATTAAGAGTAATCATTGGATAAAAATACCTTTTTAAAAGAAAGGTTAAAAATCTTTGATAAAACAGGAAACCTATAATTTAAAATGTTGCTATGATTTTTCTGATGGCAATTTTTTAATTCTCCGTCATCCATTTAGAGTTTTAATAAAGTTTATTGAATTCTTGGAAAAAAAACATGAAATGAAAAAAGGCTGAGGG
>CANNZV010000629.1:22824-268189 GCA_947561585.1 Caprella mutica
CTGATAGTACATCATCACAGTGACTCTTTTCTCTGATAGTACATCATCAAAGTGACTCTTTTCTCTGATAGTACATCATCACAGTGACTATTTTCTCTGATAGTACATCATCAAAGTGACTCTTTTCTCTGATAGTACATCATCACAGTGACTCTTTTCTCTGATAGTACATCATCACAGTGACTCTTTTCTCTGATAGTACATCATCACAGTGACTATTTTCTCTGATAGTTCATCATCAAAGTGACTCTTTTCTCTGATAGTACATCATCACAGTGACTCTTTTCTCTGATAGTACATCATCAAAGTGACTCTTTTCTCTGATAGTACATCATCACAGTGACTCTTTTCTCTGATAGTACATCATCACAGTGACTATTTTCTCTGATAGTACATCATCAAAGTGACTCTTTTCTCTGATAGTACATCATCACAGTGACTCTTTTCTCTGATAGTACATCATCACAGTGACTCTTTTCTCTGATAGTACATCATCACAGTGACTATTTTCTCTGATAGTACATCATCAAAGTGACTCTTTTCTCTGATAGTACATCATCACAGTGACTCTTTTCTCTGATAGTACATCATCACAGTGACTATTTTCTCTGATAGTACATCATCAAAGTGACTATTTTCTCTGATAGTACATCATCACAGTGACTCTTTTCTCTGATAGTACATCATCACAGTGACTATTTTCTCTGATAGTACATCATCAAAGTGACTCTTTTCTCTTATAGTACATCATCACAGTGACTCTTTTCTCTGATAGTACATCATCACAGTGACTATTTTCTCTGATAGTACATCATCAAAGTGACTCTTTTCTCTGATAGTACATCATCACAGTGACTATTTTCTCTGATAGTACATCATCAAAGTGACTCTTTTCTCTGATAGTACATCATCACAGTGACTCTTTTCTCTGATAGTACTACATCACAGTGACTCTTTTATCTGATAGTACATCATCACAGTGACTCTTTTCTCTGATAGTACATCATCACAGTGACTCTTTTCTCTGATAGTACATCATCACAGTGACTCTTTTCTCTGATAGTACATCATCACAGTGACTCTTTTCTCTGATAGTACATCATCACAGTGACTATTTTCTCTGATAGTACATCATCACAGTGACTCTTTTCTCTGATAGTACATCATCACAGTGACTATTTTCTCTGATAGTACATCATCAAAGTGACTCTTTTCTCTGATAGTACATCATCACAGTGACTCTTTTCTCTGATAGTACATCATCACAGTGACTATTTTCTCTGATAGTACATCATCAAAGTGACTCTTTTCTCTGATAGTACATCATCACAGTGACTATTTTCTCTGATAGTACATCATCAAAGTGACTTTTCTCTGATAGTACATCATCACAGTGACTCTTTTCTCTGATAGTACATCATCACAGTGACTCTTTTCTCTGATAGTACATCATCACAGTGACTATTTTCTCTGATAGTACATCATCAAAGTGACTATTTTCTCTGATAGTACATCATCAAAGTGACTCTTTTCTCTGATAGTACATCATCACAGTGACTCTTTTCTCTGATAGTACATCATCACAGTGACTATTTTTTCTGATAGTACATCATCACAGTGACTCTTTTCTCTGATAGTACATCATCACAGTGACTCTTTTCTCTGATAGTACATCATCACAGTGACTATTTTCTCTGATAGTACATCATCAAAGTGACTCTTTTCTCTGATAGTACATCATCACAGTGACTCTTTTCTCTGATAGTACATCATCACAGTGACTATTTTCTCTGATAGTACATCATCAAAGTGACTCTTTTCTCTGATAGTACATCATCACAGTGACTCTTTTCTCTGATAGTACATCATCACAGTGACTCTTTTCTCTGATAGTACATCATCACAGTGACTATTTTCTCTGATAGTACATCATCAAAGTGACTCTTTTCTCTGATAGTACATCATCACAGTGACTCTTTTCTCTGATAGTACATCATCACAGTGACTATTTTCTCTGATAGTACATCATCAAAGTGACTATTTTCTCTGATAGTACATCATCAAAGTGACTCTTTTCTCTGATAGTACATCATCACAGTGACTCTTTTCTCTGATAGTACATCATCACAGTGACTATTTTCTCTGATAGTACATCATCAAAGTGACTCTTTTCTCTGATAGTACATCATCACAGTGACTCTTTTCTCTGATAGTACATCATCACATTGACTATTTTCTCTGATAGTACATCATCAAAGTGACTCTTTTCTCTGATAGTACATCATCACAGTGACTATTTTTTCTGATAGTACATCATCACAGTGACTCTTTTCTCTGATAGTACATCATCACAGTGACTCTTTTCTCTGATAGTACATCATCACAGTGACTATTTTCTCTGATAGTACATCATCAAAGTGACTCTTTTCTCTGATAGTACATCATCACAGTGACTCTTTTCTCTGATAGTACATCATCACAGTGACTATTTTCTCTGATAGTACATCATCAAAGTGACTCTTTTCTCTGATAGTACATCATCACAGTGACTCTTTTCTCTGATAGTACATCATCACAGTGACTCTTTTCTCTGATAGTACATCATCACAGTGACTATTTTCTCTGATAGTACATCATCAAAGTGACTCTTTTCTCTGATAGTACATCATCACAGTGACTCTTTTCTCTGATAGTACATCATCACAGTGACTATTTTCTCTGATAGTACATCATCAAAGTGACTATTTTCTCTGATAGTACATCATCAAAGTGACTCTTTTCTCTGATAGTACATCATCACAGTGACTCTTTTCTCTGATAGTACATCATCACAGTGACTATTTTCTCTGATAGTACATCATCAAAGTGACTCTTTTCTCTGATAGTACATCATCACAGTGACTCTTTTCTCTGATAGTACATCATCACATTGACTATTTTCTCTGATAGTACATCATCAAAGTGACTCTTTTCTCTGATAGTACATCATCACAGTGACTATTTTCTCTGATAGTACATCATCAAAGTGACTCTTTTCTCTGATAGTACATCATCAAAGTGACTCTTTTCTCTGATAGTACATCATCACAGTGACTATTTTCTCTGATAGTACATCATCACAGTGACTCTTTTCTCTGATAGTACATCATCACAGTGACTATTTTCTCTGATAGTACATCATCACAGTGACTATTTTCTCTGATAGTACATCATCACAGTGACTCTTTTCTCTGATAGTACATCATCACAGTGACTATTTTCTCTGATAGTACATCATCACAGTGACTCTTTTCTCTGATAGTACATCATCACAGTGACTCTTTTCTCTGATAGTACATCATCACAGTGACTCTTTTCTCTGATAGTACATCATCACAGTGACTCTTTTCTCTGATAGTACATCATCACAGTGACTATTTTCTCTGATAGTACATCATCACAGTGACTCTTTTCTCTGATATTTATCAATCAATAAACTACTACAAATCAATAAACTACATTCAAAATTAATTCAATATGAAAATGTGCGATAATTATAACAATTGCAGTTATCCTTCATAATTCATTTTCTATATAAAATTTTCTATGATATTTTTAAAGAGAGACTCTCCTAATAATAGTTTTATGTAACTCTTCTAAATATATCTTCTAATTAAATAATTATTAATACTATTGTATTGAACTTTTATCCTATAATTATTAATAATATGTAATCTTTAACCATAATGAGTTATTGGAAAGAATTAAAAATTAAAAAATTTAATGTTTGATAATTTTGTGCGAAACATATAATCAATTAATACTTTGGTTAAACTTATCTCTGTTGTTCATACAATTTAAACAGAAATAAAGAGTATTTGCATTAACTATAAATGTATTAACAGTAATGAAGTGAATGAACCTTAATACCCTGACAACAAAAAGCTGTTCATGTTTAGATAGAGTGACTTTAGTAACCAATGAGGTGAAATGTTAAAGAGAAATGATTACAGTAACACCTACAGAGAGATGCTGCTTGGCAAATTGACCAACATTCTCTTAATTGGCATCCTATACTTTCAACATCTAAATTGTCTTCCTAAATTGATCTGAAAATCCCCTGTAACACTATTTTTTAATTATTTCAATCTATAAAATCCCCATTACCTTATTTGTAAATTATTAAATCTAAAAATTTCCTTGTAATACTATTTTTAAATTATTTCAATCTAAAAATCCCCTTATAACATTATTTTAATCTAAAAATTTCCTTGTAACACTATTTTGCCACTAAAACTCTAAAATCCTTCTATAACACTATTTGATTTTAAATTTATTCAATCTAAAAATCCCCTACAAATTTTTAAAAATATTTCAATTTGAAAAAAAAACCTATAACACTTTTTTTAAAATATTTCAATCTAAAAATTCCCCCAGTAACACTATTTTTAAGTTATTTCAATCTAAAAATCATCCGGTAACACTATTTTTAAATATTTCAATTTAAAAGTTCCCCCTGTAACACTATTTTTAAATTATTCCAATCTAAAAAATTCCCCCTGTAACACCACTATTTTAAATTATTTTAATCTAAAGATCTTCCTGTAATACTATTTTTAAAGCACAATAATTTGGATGGCAATAATAATGATAACTTTTGTACCCTATATTCCTGACCATAATCGTACGTGACCGAAGATTGTGCCATGCGCAGTAAACATTATTTTACATTCAGAGATCAGTTAACACATTATTATCATCTTTAATGTCAATCATTTTGCCAATATATTATATATATTTAACCATAATTTCTCTCTTGTCGACAGAACACAAGTCTTGCCTGCATCCAGTCGATCAAATCTCAACTCACCCATTTTACGATCAAGATTCCGCCACTCAGTCACCAGATTAAATCTCCGCCACATCCATTTCGTAAATTGTGTCAGACTCCGAATCCTAGTTTTCCCAGAGAAAGAAAGAAATAGAGAGTATTTATTGAAATAATTAGGAAGGAAAAACTATATTTGTTGATATAAATTTAAAATATTTGCTAAATTCTTGCAAAATTCAAAGTTAATTATATAGATATCGTAAACTTGATTAGGTGTTTATATATAAAAATAAAATACACTTTAGTTGCAGATTTAGTTGTTATTAATAAACATTTCCATTCTTCTGTATTCCCTGTAAGTAGTTTAGTTTATTACTATTAATAATACCAATATTATTCAATAAAAACATACAGAACTAACTAATTCCACAATTAGTGGGTAGCATAATTTCATCTAATAGATACCAAACTAACTTCTAGTTATTATTTTAGTTAATAACTTATTGTTACTAAGCATATTGTAACTAATTGTTGAGGCCTTGTTAAACATTGTAAGTTACCAATGCACTTCAGCTTGCAGCACATGCCACGTCTGTGCACCATTGCAACAGTGCCAAATCTCCCCTGCAATAACCAGTATGGACTTGCCGACAATATCAAATGTTACCTCCAGCAGTGAGTGTTCAGCAGTGTGTGAGGGAGTGTGTGACTCGAGTGCCTCAGAAGTGAAGATACATGAACCTCATGAGGTTAATATAGCTGGTGGCAGTGAGCAATATAGTGAAATAACTACCAAACAGTCTCATGTTGCTGTGACGGTGTATCCATTTGATGAGGGGAGTTTAAAGGTAACAGATGATTTTAATCAGGATGGAGTGGCGACATGTGATCAGCAACAGAGGGGTGCAATATCACCTGTTGGAAACGTTCCTTCCAATGTCACAGAAGGTGAAAACATCCGACCAGACTTCAATGCTCGTCCAAAGGGCTACCTCAAAGCTTCCACTTCTTTGTCTCTGCTTGAAGGGGGGCAAAAACCACCCGTCAAGAGGTACAAGTCTCCTTTCTCTCTGAGGCCTCTTTCGAAACGATGGTCATTAAATACTCCTAGTGTTGGTAGCTATTCTCTAACCGATGTCAGAGCTTTCATGAAGATTAACTCCACTAAGTCTTCAGATGAAAACACTTCGTCTGTCATTGATCAAAGGACAACAGTGGAAGAAAAAGGTTCTCATGGTTATGTTAGTAACGTAGATATCACGAAGCAGCGTACTACTGTCGTGAAGAGCATATCTGTCCCTGCGGCACAAGAATCTTCAGTTACAGAACTTAGTTATTCCTCGGAACAGAAAGTTGATAATAGTATCGTATCTGGTTCAGTCTTACTATCATCCGATAACACCAATAGTGATGTAATTGAGTGTTCCGTTATTGAAAGCGACGCAAATTGTCAATCGGATGTTGAAGAGCTTCCCATGCCCAACATGATGACACATCCTATGTTGTCGCAAAACGTGACTGACTCAACTATTGAATTAGAGACCACTGTAGTTACTGATAATGTTGACAGTCAGTCTGATGTCTTGAATCACCAAACCGAGTCTACTATAAACATTCCTGAAAAACAGGTTCATGATATAAAAGAAAATGAACTCAATGTCAAAAACGGAAACTCATTTTTCCAAAATCTCATGGAACAACAGAATAACTTTCTAATGAGGACATCTTGCAAGCAGGATAATTCTGATCAAAATTCCTTAATCATGAAGGATCTTTCAGGAGAAAGAATTGAAGTTGAAAATGAAAGTTCATCTATTGATAAACACGAAAATGATTCAATTGACAAATTGGAAAAGAACCATAGACCACTTGTCATGACCAGTTCACTACTTGTATCGAAAATTAACAAGAGTTCCATATGGACAGACATTAAATCTAATAATATTTCTAATGATGAGCAGGTGGTAGAAGAGGTTGTCGATAACTTATCTAGTAAAGATACGGTTGATAAATCAGATGATAAACCGCGTGATAAAATGGAGACAGAAGTTAAGGAAAAGGAAATATTGCATGGAAAAAGTGAGTCACTTAATAAAGATGCACCGGTGGTTAACATGGGAAGAATACTGTCTGCAACTTCTGAAATATCTAAATTGAGTTCAGAAAATTCAATATCACGCTCTCACGAAAACATTCAACACAAGACTGATTTTATAAGTAAGGCGTCCGTGATTGGCCCAAAAGTGACTAGTGGCTATTCTAGTAGGGAGAAATATATTTCTGATGAAGCAACATTGACCCAGTTGTCGAGTGGAAAAAGTACTTCCAATGTAGAATCAAAAAATGCCTTGTCTGAACCATTTAGATCATTAACTTCAGAATATTCGAGCGTGGATGTCAAGTCGAAAATGAAGATTTTTGAACAAGCACCACCCAAAAATGAAGAGGTTGTTGAAAATTCACCAACCAGTATCCACAAACTCATTCAATTATTTAACAAGAATCCAGATTCTAGTCTCAATTCCTCGACTGGTTATCAGAAGGATAAATCTGGTGGCAATAAAAGGAGAAGTTGGAGGCAACTGGCAGATAATCAGAAGCCTGTCATATTGAAATCCTCTGTTACATCAACAGTGAAAATTAGCCAAACATCACCTTCTACATCAAATAGAACATTCAAAACTTCGGAAGATGGAGATGACAATAGTCACACAAAACCATTTGAAACTTTGAAATCAAATCAGAATTTTGAATCGTTATCTACTAGCAAGGAAAATAAGTTGGATGCTCACAAGAAAAATAACCGTCGCCAGTTACCTAAAATTGTTCCTTCTGATGATGGTCAATCTTTGAGCCTCCGTTTGGTTGCTGAAGATGTGCGCAGGCAACGGAAAAGAGAGAAAGAACTAAAGAAGCAACAAAAACTTCTTCAAAATGAACAATCAAAGACAAGCAAGAAAACAGTTGAGCAACCTCCGCTTTCGACACCATCGGAACCTATAAGCAGCTATGGAGAAAAGAACATTAGTACATATAGTACTAGATGGAAACTATATGAGAGAGATGAAGCTATTGATGAGTGTAAATCTGTTAATCTTACTAAAGAAATCTGTGATGATATAAAACCTGCTAGTAATACAAATTTATTTGATTGGAAAGAGGCCATTGAAAGATGCAAATCAACAAATATTCTTTCAGAATTTGATGGTAATGTTAGCGATGCTGATAATTCAGGCAAAAGTATTGGAAGAGGGAGTCTTAAATTTGATTCAGTTCATTCAGTTGATCTTACTGTTTCTAAATCAAAGGGGAGAAATTCAGCCTCATCTAATCTTGATACAAAGATACAAGAAAGTGAATCAGTTACATCTGATTCGCATGATCCATTAAAAAGAACTCAATCATTTTACAAAATGTTCAGTGTTTCTCCTTCACCATTTTCTTACAATGTAGAAAAAGTCCCATCTCACGGACAGGTTGGATCTCGTTCTTCCGTGGTAACATGCAGACAGAATAACTTTTCAACTGATAACTCTTCTAGAGAACAAACTGTGATTAGTTCCATTGCATCTACAGACAAATATCCTAGCACTAGTTTGTCATCTCACGAGCGGCCAGTAGCAAGTTCCGTCGATTTGGGTGCTAACAAATGTCCAGGTGTTTTGAATGTCACACAAACTGTCATTGATGCAAAAGAATTTATGGTGAATTCAAATGCAACCAAGAAAGGAATGGAATCACCGAACTCTATGAATTTAACGGCCCTAGAATCTGAATTAAGATCCGATGCAGATTCATACCAAAATGATTTACTCATCTCGTATGCACCAGCTGAACAAACAACCGGTTCGAATTCTGTAAATAAATTAGCCACTTTCATGTTTGAGAACGTGGGAGTTTCTAAAACTGATAAAGGCAAGGAAGGTAACGCTCTTATAGTTGGTAGTCAAGGAAATTCGTTTACTTCAATAAGTTCAAAGGAAGAGAAAGGAGAGCCTGTTGTTTCCACCACAAGGGAGTTTGATAGCGAAAATGAAATAACTTCTCTAACCATTACTAATGACTCTTCCAAAATAATACCTTATGATTTTGTGTCCTTGGAAGATAATCAAGATAAACCTAAAAAAGGAGTTGAGATGGAAATTCTAAAATCTGTCAATGAAGGTGATGTGAATACGAACTGTTCGGAAGATTCGTCCAACCAGAAGGAAACGCAGAACAATTCTACAAATGTTGAATTGACTTTGGAGAAACCAAAAGAACTTGTGATCACAAAAGATGATATTCCAGTCAATGAAGTGAATGTTGAAGGAGACAATTTTGAAGATCTGAAGAATTCGGAAGGAGAATCAATAAAGATAAAGTCAGAAGAATGGAAAGAGAAGTCAGAAAGTCTAATCAAAGTGAATGAAAAGTCAGATAAAGAAGTGAAAGAACTAGAAAATGATATGGACAGAGAGGAAGAGCAGAGTATTTCAACAGAAGAAACGAAGAAGCACAAGAAACAAGAATACAATGCTGAGGAAAAAACAGAGAAAGGAATCGAAGATTTGAAGAGAGATATTTCAGAAGAAGATTTAAAGAAAGAGATCACAGAAGATTCGAAGAAAGAGATTACTGAAGAAGATTTAAAGAAAGAAATCACTCAAGAAGACTTGATGAAAGAGATTACTGAAGAAGATTCGAAGAAAGAGATAATTGAAGATTCGAAGAAAGAGATTACTGAAGAAGATTTAAAGAAAGAGATCACTCAAGAAGATTTGAAGAAAGATATTACTGAAGAAGATTCGAAGAAAGAGATCATTGAAGAAGATTCGAAGAAGGAGACCATTGAAGAAGATTCGAAGAAGGAGACCATTGAAGAAGATTTTAATGAGACCAGAGAAGAGGATTCAAAGAAAGTGATTACTAAAGAAAATTTGAAGAAAGAGATCATTGAAGAAGATTCGAAGAATGAGACCATTGAAGAAGATTTTAAGAAGGAGACCAGAGAAGAAGATTCAAAGAAAGAGATTACAGAAGAAGATTTAAAGAAGGAGATCACAGAAGAAGATTCGAAGAAAGAGATCACAGAAGAAGATTCGAAGAAAGAGATCACAGGAGAAGATATAAAGCATGAGATTACAAAAGAAGATTCGAAGAAAGTGATCATAGAAGAAGATTCGAAGAAGGAGAACATTGAAGAAGATTCGAAGAAAGAAATAACAGAAGAAGATTCGAATAAGGAGACTATTGAAGAAGATTCGAAGGAAGAGACCATTGAAGAATATTTTAAGAAGGAGACCAGAGAAGAAGATTCAAAGAAAGAGATCACAGAAGAAGATTCAAAGGAGGAGATTTCAGAAGAAGATTCAAAGGAGGAGATTTCAGAAAAAGATTCAAAGAAAGAGACCACAGAAGAAGATTCAAAGGAGGAGATTTCAGAAGATTCTAAGGAGGAGATTTCAGAAGATTCTAAGGAAGAGATTTCAGAAGAAGATTCAAAGGAGGAGATTTCAGAAGAAGATATTAAGGAAGATATTGCAGAAGAAGATTTAAAGAAAGAGATCACAGAAGAAGATTCAAAAAAAGAGATTTCAGAAGATTCTGAGGAAGAGATTTCAGAAGAAGATTCTAAGGAAGAGATTACAGAATTTGATAGTGAATTGATTGAATTCAAAATGGATGCAAAAGTTGAAAATGACAATAATGAGAAATCCAATTGTATTTCCCTCAAAGATGGCACTTCTTCAATGCAATCCTTTAACAGTGAGTCTTTTGGTGGATCTGAATTTCCACCCAAAGCATTGGATGTGATCCAAGAGGAGAATGTAGGTAGTTATTTATTAGAAGATAAGCAAGATGAAGATAAACATGAAGAGGAGCAAGCGTTGTCAGGCTCGTCATATTGTAACATTAAGAATTCTGTTCCGATGATAACAGTAGAGAGTTACGACAAGCCTATTACACAAGATTCTATTTTTTCAGATAAATTTGTTTCGGTAGATTTAGTGAGTGGTAGTGATTGTAAATTAATGAACTCTAGTCAGGATGGTGATTGTGAAGTCAGGATGGATGAGAAAGAATTTAGGCAGGACTTTAGCAACATACCAGATGTGTTAGTTACAGCGTCTGAGGAAAGTTTAGTTGATTCGGAGTCTGACAAGGTGGGGGTGAGCAATGGGGAGGGGACTCACAGTCATGTGAGTCAAATGACTCAGGAGTCCTCCCATCCCTTCCTCAGCTGTAGTGAGACAGATGATAACGAGGTCATGGAGTTCACAGAGCAGATGGAGGTCAGGTCTACTGGAGGGAGTGACACTATAATCATTTCCACCTCTGGAGTGGTGGAAGATGAGCCGAAACAGCCGGTAGTGGGGGACAATACCCGGGGGTTGTTCCTTATAGCTGAGGACAGCAATAGGCCCAAACCCCCGAAATCCCCCATCACGGTTCACGAGTGGGTTGCTTCTCTTCCGTACCCTGGAGCTAATGAAGGGTGAGTAAAAATAGTTACATTTATCAACAATAAATTATTTACTTCATTTGGAAACTAATCCTAAATCTCCATTTTTCTGCCATTCTATTAATTTTCTTAATTACATTGCTTTTCATTCCTTTCGATTACTTGTTATATTTATATTTAAAACATTTACATAAATTAAACTCTGAATGGGAGGGTCCGACAACATGTCACAGATTTGGAATTTCAAATGTACTTTCTGTGTCATTTTTAAAAGGTGCAGCCAATTTAAAATACTATTAATATCCATATTCTATTTAAAATAATCGAAATCATCTATCTCATTTTTAAATTAATTTGTTTTATAAATTTTCAATATGGGTTATGTGTAAATTGCTCATACCCATGGTAGTAATATGCCAATTTTTTGTTCAAACAACTTAAAGTGTACGTTTTTTCACTATCCTAACCGAGCAAGGTTGGCATTACTCTCCAAACAAAACTAACTTAACCTTCGAGAAATTTGTTCATTCGATCAATTGTTCGTTCAAGCAATTGTGTCTCGAGAAATTGTTCATATGAACAATTGTTTTCAGAGCAAATGTTTTCGAGTAGTTTACTTGGTACATTCAATATGCAAGTACAGTTTTTACGATAAAATAATTACTATATATCGCTTGTTTGCAGCAACAACGTCATAAACACAAAAACATGTATTTTAGAGTTATCTATATAGACATATAAATCTTTAAATGCTGATCATTTTGGTAAAAAAATCATCATTGAAACTCAGAAATATACCGCTAGAGAGGCTAAATGTCCTAACGATATACCATTAAATGTACGTACATTACAAGTACTAAAATGTCTCTCCTGAAAACTAGCTTTTATGAAGTTATGACACTGTTCTCGCAAACAAGCGATATATGTTCCGCGCAATTTGTCGATTTTGGACAATATCGAGAATGCGCTGCGTCTTTTTAGGATCTTGAAAATGTGCGACAATTGCAAGAGTGTGCAAGGGTCGTGAGCTCTAATTAGCAATCAGGATAATCTCGAGATTGCGCAAGTGTCAGTTTCGCCTTTTACCAAATTTTTCATTCTTATCAATAGCATTTAATTGTATGGAATTTTTTATTTAATTTAAAAGACTATATTTTTACATCAAAAAGAAGGGAAAACAAAAGATGTTATTTCCAAACGTTTGGCAGAATGTTTGATATCTCAGTAAAATTAAAATACCAGTTTTTACATGTGCTACTTTATATTAATATTCCTTATAAAAATGGTAGACAAGAAGTAAATCTATTACATTATAGTACTTGTCAGTTGTCATGTAACCTCAGCAGTGAAATTTAAGTTAGCATCCTAATAGAAACGGAACATGTTTAAAGAAGAAAAGATACTTGTTCAAGTTTTCATTAAGTAACACTAACTCAAGCTTAATTACCAATATATTAACAAATTATTGTACAGCTTTAACTGTTAAAGGTCCCCTCCAAGCAAATTTTTTTATAGTTTAAATCAACGAGGCTAATGTTTTTTTATCATTTTACTGCAAACCCCATAAAATTTGATAGCATATTTTTAATTTTATATGCGTTTAAAGATTTTTTAAATCCAAACTCTACAAAACCTACTTTACTTCCGACTTTCTAATTTTCAGTCTGAAGAAGAAGAATGTACACCATTTGTTTTGATTGTCAACTAGGTATTTGGTTTAATAAATCTATTTATTATTCGTTTAAATGTTTAAATCTTGATAAACTTATTATAGAAACGTTTATATACTTTTAGAAACAATTTATTTCTTAAAAGAAGGCCAAAAACGCATTGTTTGTTTAAAAATCTAAATTTGAAATCAAAACAAAGAGTGTACAATCTTCTTTCTCAGCGTCAAGTTGGAGATTCGCTCGATTGTTGCTCACATAGTATTAAATAACTTTAAAAGCAAATAATAAAATATATACAGAACCGAATTGTATGAGGTTTGCAGAATAATGATTGTAGACCTTAGTTCTATAATATTATGTAATAATCTCATTTTTTTTCCCGGAGCCTGGAGAGGACCTTTAAAGCTTTTAACTCATTTGATGAAATGGACCAATTAAATACATAAATTGATTATCTTTTCTTTCACTGTTGGTCCTGTTTCATACCCTTTAACTGTCTTGCTCACTCTCGAGATTGTTGCGCATTTTCAAAAATCCTAAAAACGCGCAGCACATTCTCGAGATTGTGCAAATTGGCAAATGGTGCGGAACATATACACCAGTTCCTACTAAATTTTACTTTGAAAAAAAAGTACCACATCTCAATTAATCGTGTTAATGTAGTTTTTTCTCAGTACTTAACGAAGTGCGTTCAGCGCACCCGAAAAAATAAACAATCGCCAGCTTCCATGTAGGAAGTCCTCAATCCAGTTATGAAAACGTATCAGCTGTTTTTTTGGGGCAGTGGGTGATGAAATTTACCGCTTATGTAGAAATAACGATAGGAACGTTAGTCTGGACTTGCAATAAACTTTTTCTTGTCTATTCTCTACTGTAAAACTTTAGTGAATTACTTAAATGAAAAAATAGGAAGAATGTATCATTCAAGTTGGTATATTTGAAAGTATTAGTTAATAAATGAATTAGAAGTTTCAAGTCGTTTTAGAAAGGATTAATGACCTTTTTGTTATTCTGACTCTTAATTGCGACGTAAGATTCGTAGCGATACCATTCACTAGCAAGAAAACAAACAAACTAGTGTCCTGACTGCCTCCATTTGTTGGCTAGGGTAACTAGAAGTGCAACCTATGAGGTAAACATACCAATGGAAGGAGAGAAATGTAACAAAAATGTTAAATCAGAAGTTGTTGGTCAAGAATTGATCTACATTCTAAAGGGCCGAACACACGTAGGGTTTTTTAAGTCTTTCCACTAGACCTTTTGCTAAGCTCCTCCTACTTTTTCCACGAGAATATAAGAACAAACGATATAATTGTTATTTATTTTAGTTGGTATCCATGATACCTGCAGGTATCATGGATACCAACTAAAATAAATAATAATTATATCGTGAGAAAAGTAGGAGGAGCTTAGCAAAAGGTCTGGTGGAAAGACTTAAAAAACCCTACGTGTGTTCGGCCCTTTAGAATGTAGATCAAGTCTTGACCAACAACTTTTGATTTAACATTTTTGTTACATTCCTCTCCTTCCATTGAGTCATGACGGCAACATACCTAAGAAGAAATCCTAATTACCTTTTCCAGCACATAGTCAGGCTTCATTGTTCACAATGTTGAGTAATTAGTTAGCAATCACGTGTGCTAAGTGATTACCAAACAAAGAGTGAATACTAATTCTAACTTGCTGTGGAACAAAGAAGTAACGGTGTTAGTGATTAAAATAAACTACGACTTAACAATTGAATTCAGTATAATTGAGAAGGGAGGAAAATTGGCTCTCAAATTTTATTTTGACAACACTACTACAGACTAAAACTTTTACAATCAACTAACGTTCGTATAAAATAATTACCCTGATGGATCAATATTGGGAAATAGAATAAAATTTTAGACTAAATGTTGTTTTGTCTTCAACATTTGTATTCATTATTATTTTAAAATAAAACTTTTATGACTAACTAATTTTATGTCTCATGTTTTATGGAGTAAGATGTAATTAAGTTAATTGAATAATGAATACAATTAGGGAATTAATATTAATGTGGTATGAATCAGTTAATGAATAATTGAAATAATATAATCTGTTCGTAAAAGAAAAGGTTATGATATCATTATGTATATAGTATGTGATTTAATGCATACTATGGTATAGTAAGCGGTACAGAAACGTGTCAATATTTATTATATTCTGCCACAACGAACCGTTTGGTTAATTAAGTTGAAATATTATAATTTTCACTAAATTTATTTTGATTTTTTTTTCACTAGCTTTCGATAAATTTCGTTACTTAATAACCCAATTTAAAACTACTTACTTTCTATTAAAAAATATCCTAAGAAATTGTTAAAAGTAAGGGCGAGGTTCAGTACAATCTTACTTTATTAATGGAATATTTAATATGTGATGCATTATGGTCTGTGATTTAAAACAATTAAATTTTAAATTCAACCTTTGTATCTAGCGTCTGAAAATAGACAAATCACAACAAATAAGTTGAACCAGCATCTTAGTTCATTGTATTATTGCTGCGACCTGCTAGGAGCGCAGCCTAAGATTGTTGTGGACTTGTGTTGCACTTGGTGGCACAAATTAAAGTTAGTTCTTCATCTTCTATAATGAACTGATTCGATTGAAACAAATTTCTAATGATAACTTTATATGATCACTTCAGAGGCTAGGAAAGTGAATTACGAAATTTTCATTGACTGCGTGATTTTTCTGTGCCCATGAAATATTTTCCATAGTCGCAGCTCTCCCCGGGGAGTATCACCCGGAGTGGTATGTCTTGTTAAGTTGTTATACCTACTGAAACAGTCGTAACAGCGCCACCTACCAGTCGGGTACAGAGACTCTGACATCAATTACCAACTTATTAGGTAACTCTCTTGCTTGGTAATTAATTAAATCCAATGAATGCCTTATCATAGAGTTATTATGCAGTTTACCATTATATAGTGTGGCGCCGCCTATAGGACTTTATTTATATCGAAAGCAGTAAATTTACAACAAACACACAACTATTAAAAAAAAAAACTTCGCAAATCTTACTCTATTGTTAAAATATTGGATAGAAGTATTCGCTTTCTATCTTTTCCCTTAATTAGTTTTACCTGTATGTTGACATCACGTGATGTTACACTAACATTCGCACTGCTTGTGCCCCTCTGACCTTCAGAGTGCAACTGTAGAACACTTTCAGTCACAGCTATAGGGTGTACTTTAAGCCACTGTAAGGTGGTGCACTTTCAGCCACTGTAAGGTGGTGCACTTTAAGCCACTGTAAGGTGGTGCACTTTAAGCCACTGTAAAGTGGTGCACTTTCAGCCACTGTAAGGTGGTGCACTTTCAGCCACTGTAAGGTGGTGCACTTTCAGCCACTGTAAGGTGGTGCACTTTAAGCCACTGTAAGGTGGTGCACTTTCAGCCACTGTAAGGTGGTGCACTTTCAGCCACTGTAAGGTGGTGCACTTTCAGCCACTGTGAGGTGGTGCACTTTCATCCACTGTGAGGTGGTGCACTTTCAGCCACTGTGAGGTGGTGCACTTTCAGCCACTGTGAGGTGGTGCACTTTCATCCACTGTGAGGTGGTGCACTTTCAGCCACTGTGAGGTGGTGCACTTTCAGCCACTGTGAGGTGGTGCACTTTCAGCCACTGTGAGGTGGTGCACTTTCAGCCACTGTGAGGTGGTGCACTTTCAGCCACTGTGAGGTGGTGCACTTTCAGCCACTGTAAGGTGGTGCACTTTCAGCCACTGTGAGGTGGTGCACTTTCATCCACTGTGAGGTGGTGCACTTTCAGCCACTGTGAGGTGGTGCACTTTCAGCCACTGTGAGGTGGTGCACTTTCAGTCACTGCAAGGTGGTGCACTTTCAGCCACTGAAAGGTGGTGCACTTTCAGCCACTGTAAGGTGGTGCACTTTCAGCCACTGTGAGGTGGTGCACTTTCAGCCACTGTGAGGTGGTGCACTTTCAGCCACTGTGAGGTGGTGCACTTTCAGCCACTGTGAGGTGGTGCACTTTCAGCCACTGTAAGGTGGTGCACTTTCAGCCACTGTGAGGTGGTGCACTTTCAGCTTTCCTTAGCTACTTTTTCAGTTTTTACCAACGGACGTTTTAGCTATACTTTTTAGCAGTGGACGCATTGTAGTTTTGGGTTTCACTCTTATCTATGATTCCAGTAATTTTTTTGAGCATTACTATAACTGTATTTTCCAATGTCGGAAAAAACATACTTTTTAGTAATTGGTACATCAGCTATAGCTACTTCTTAGAAATAAATAAACAAATAGTGGCTTTCAAAAACATTTGAGAAAATAACCACACCTATTAATTCAATTATCTGAAGCTTTGGACTAATATAGACAATTTACTTTTAAATAAATATATCGTAACATCAATCATAGCTCTGCTTCGTTACTGAGTAGAGAAAAATAAACTTTCTAACTAAGGTCCAATTCACCCGAATATTATTTCTATTTTTATGACTGATCAATAGTTAAACATTTAATGTCAGTTTATATTAAATAGTTTGGTTTATACTTTATAGAGTAGAGTCAAACATTTGCTAATGTGGCTTATAATGGAACATTGACAAACAGTTACACTAATAACATTTATCTCTATTCATTTTTAAGCGTATTAATTCTAAACTGTGGAAATAAAGTCACACATCTGCTCTCTCGGATTTGTTAATTAATGTTTTACCTTTCTATGAACAGTTTGAGTTAATGTTTATTGACTTTAGTTAGTAACAGTCTAACAGACCTGCTAGCGGGTCAAATATTTATTATTAAATATATTTAATATTTCATTATCAATGTTCCTGATTCAATTTTTTAATGAGAGTACGTTTCATTCCTGGACTGTAGTTTAATGGTCCCCTCCACTTTAAAATATGTAGTAGCTACTCTATTGATTTCTATTCATCTAAGAGTACTGGTTAAAAAACTGCAAACCATTTCAAATTTTGTTCAATGTATCAATTGGCAAGCGTGATATAAGTTGTTCGGGTGACTTTTGCACTAGCCTCTTTCTTACTAAACTGACTGTACAAGAAATAGATGTCTTATTTCTGACTAGTTCAAAACAACAAAAAGACCGATAGATATATCATATATGGCTACCTATACAGTTACCATAAAAAACATTAGGTCCCCATAAACGTACCCAATTACCATTAGATATACGACAATAATTAGTATTCCTGCCTTGTTCTTCTATTTAATATAGCTAATAGAAAGTCAGACCAGCGAATGTTGAGAAATATTTGTTATATAATTAATTACGGAGCAAAATGTTATATAACCTTAGTACTACAAATTTAAAGCATTTGTAGAGAAATTCAAATTTAGAGGAGTAGAGGGGACTTTTAAGTAAATCAGTATGAATTATGTTACATTGATTTAAGATAACACAGGTATCCCCCGCTTTAGTTACCAAATCACGACTCAGTTTAGTTACCAAACGGAAATTTATAATTGTCACTCCTTGATTATATATCTCATTTTCTATGAGTTATAGAAAGAAAATTTGTTTTAAGAGTTATTAGAGTACTACGTTACGTATATAAGCATTTTACTAATAATATACAGTCTTTCATTGTTTGCGACTGTGATGAAAAAGTTTAAAGTCGTGCATTTATTAAATATTTTAAAATCCATCCATAGCTTAACTCTCACTCAGTATAGGTGAGTAATTAATAGATACTTAGATTTCTTTAATTATTGTGCTACATTTAACAAACAGCAATTTTATGCTCTATGAAATATTTTTGGTAGTAGGGTACTAAGCTCCAAGTTATTGGTTGGTTCTACAATTTCGGACACGTCAGAAAAGAAAATATTATAATTATTATTTAACTTCTATCCTAATTGGTATCATGGATACCAATCGAAATAAACGTTAAATAATGATTATTATTAGGGATGTGACATTGTGCAATATGCAGTCCTCTGCATATATTTCAAGAGCATATAATATGCACTTGTGCATATATGCTAACCGAGAAATATGCACTTCTTGGTCAATTTTTAACATGTAAATGTCTAATCTATGCCGTTTTCTTTGGAGTCCTGCATAGAAAACGATTTTAACTGTGAACCCAAAATTTTTTTATGAAAATTATTATTCAAATTTAAAATGTTTATAGGAGGAATATTGACACTACAAATGAATTAATAAATAATATGTCACTTGGTATTTAGTAAATACTAGTAGTTATTGATAAATAAATGAATAGGGTACTATTATTTTAGAGAGTTGTACTACTCACAAAATATCAAAACTTATAGCACGTATATATGCAAATAATTTATTTAAGTAATTAAACACGAACTGGTTTAAATTTACCATTTAATAACTTAATGTCGCTGCTTATAGCTGGGGATCCTTTAAGTTTAAAGGGAACCGCTGGTCTAACAGGATGGTTTATAATTTTCGAGTCATGACTAAAGTAATGAATGGAATGTGATATTTGAATGTTGGATAATTTAGAACTTTAGAAGACTGAATTTGGCCGAAGGAAACATTTGCTACTCTTCTTTCTTGTGATATAGAACGGGTGTTTTTCCAGTACAAAAATACATTAGCAGATAATAGGAGATTCACTGTTGAAAACCTGAAATACCATTTAACAATAAAGTCCAATTCCACTGTTTGAAATTGAATGTGTATATTGGAAATTGACTTACTATTAAAAAAGTCTAAATTTGAAACAGCTTTGTTATATTTTGTTTTCTAACGTTAAACATTTCACAATAAAAACTTGAGATTACACCTTCGTTTTATTGTAAGTTCCATTCAAACCTCCAAAGTACAATTACATTCAAAACATAGCTATATACAGATTAACTTTATATTAAATTCCGTAATTAAATTTGGGCATGTAATATGCACACTATATTGAATAATTTCTATCATATAAAATGCATATTTCCAATATGCATTTTGGTTCAGCATATATGCACATTGACTTTTTGCATATATATGCATATTTCCAATATGCATTTTGGCTCTGCATATATGCACATTGACTTTTTGCATATTATATGCAGAAATAGGCATATAATATGCTGCATATCGCGTCAAAAAATTATGCATATTGTCACATCCCTAATTATTATATAAAGATTTTCATGTGCTCGAAAATATGGAACCGTACAATAACACAGAAATAACCCTATAATAGGACACGGTGAATTTCTGAACTAATTGCTTCTAATAACCTCATCTGGATTATAATTTTGATGTTCTTTTAGTTACCGTGAAATAATCACAAAAAAATTGTCTCCGTTTTCTATGTCTACGAACGGTTCTTATTAAGTACCACTTTTATCAAAGTGAGGCCTGCCTGTAATCATTATTAACCTTAGTTAAAATCTGTTATAGCTACTACTGTATTTCATCAACAGCTGTATTTTATTTATTTCTTCAATAATAACTAACATTGTCTTGGCCTTTAAATAATCACTAATACAAATAGAGGAGATGGAATAAATAATGTAGCTAGGTTGTTAATTCTTCTCCAATGCTGTAAAGCCTGTAATTATCAAAGATGGATCAAATAGTTTCTTACAGTATGTTCCAATATACATGCCCAAACCTATAAAAAAAAGATTCAGCTCAAATGGCTTCAATTCATTCAATTAATGTCATAACAGGGTTATTAACCTCAAAACAAATTTCTTGTATATTAATGTATTCATATAATCACATACATAGAACTGAAGATAAAAAGAAAATATCTTTTGTTCTGTGAATTTTACACAAAAATATATGGAAGATAATTAAAATAGTTTAACATTATAAAAATCTTTACAGTACATACAAAATCTACACAATTTGTAAAAGCTAGTCAATTTCATCCTCTTCTTCTCCATCCTCTTCATATTTCTCTAACATATCTGGATTGACTATGAATTTGCCCCTCATTATCCTAGGCACAGGAACCACAGAAGAGCAGGGCACTTGTCCTACTATCTCACAAATACACTGTCTGCTGCACTCCCACCCAAAGTGAGCTGGATTTACTTCCGATTGTTTGGCATCAGCCTCCAGCTTGCTGTCCTTTACGCAAATTATTTTCTTGAGGTGTTTGGCAATATCCTCTCCACTCTTGCCATCAATGTCAACTAAAATATCCTCACCATTTTTCATAAATATTCTGATGAAGGGAGAAGGAGTCATGTTACGCAGAGACACAATCTGAAAAAGAATGAATAATAATTTTCTGATTTAAGAAAGATTCATTTCTTTTCTGAATTTATTTGATCATTATCATCAACTAGAGTAAGTTGCATCACTTTTTCTCTAATTTGACTAAATTTAGAATTGCACTCTAAATTTTTTTTTACTTGTATGAAAAACACAATTTGTAAGATTAAATTATTCAAACAATCTTAAAGAAATGTGTAATGATTGCAGCAGAGATACACAGAAATTAGGAAATTGAGTTTTGAGGTAACTTAGGTTAATAACATCAGATTTATTTCAACAGATCCTTACAGTTAAAAAGAAATATAATTATTGGAGATTACAGATTCAATTGAAATTGATAATTTGAATAGGTTTCACTATTTACTGCTTCAACATCAGAAATCAATGACAAATCATCATACCTGTACATCTTGATTTTGATATTGTAATTGAGGCAATTGCCAAAAAGCAAATTCTCTGGCACCCTGGTGATGATCTCCTCTAAGATTGTAATGTACTGTCAGAACCTGAAAAAAATAATGCAATCAGTTGATTTCAAATAATTTTGAAAATTGATACCTCTGAAACTGAAGTTCAAGTAAAAGCTTGAAACTTTGTGAAAAAGGTTGCGATTTGAGAGCAAAATTCAGACAAAATTTTATCTGTCAGAAGACTTTCTTCATCTCCATCCTCCGAGACAGAGAAAATATCTTCATTCTCTTCAAAAAATGTTAAAATTAAATATCCGATTAAAAGATCCAACAATTAATTATGTAGTGTCAGCATCATAGTATAAAAAATTTAAAACCATAAACAAATGCGTTGACTTCAACTTGCAAGTTGCAAGCAACTTTGGATTCTTCAATTATTACTCAAAGACAAAGTAACAGTCTAACACTAACAGAAGATTATTCAGGCTATAGGGTCATGCTTGTAAATTGCGGCCCTTTAATTTTTAATTTCGGCCCTCTCAAGAGAGTCTAAAACATTATGAACCAAAATTTCACTAAAATGTTACATAGCTATCAAAATAAGCACAGTGCATTCTACAATTTATTACTTCATGTTTTTAACGAGTGTTTTGAAGCTATGACGTTTCTGTTGTTAGAGTCCGCAGTTAGTTAGTAGGCCGCAATTTACCTGCTTGACCCTATTATTATATATTGAAGATTTTCACATCACTATAGGGCTAGGCCTATAGGCTATAGTACATTTAATATTTTAAAGTCAGTACAGATATCTAGCTCTAACAGAGTCAGAGTAATCAAGCTATTAATAAAGCTCTGAAGAGAAATATTTGAAGTTATTTTCAAATGTGTTATATATATTTTAAGTACAGAAGCTAACCAATTTATTTAAATAGGTCATTATACTGTTTTTACTCGTAAAATGTAAAGTTATAAAAGTCAAATGGTGGTTAGTGGGAATGAGGCCATGCAACTTCTTAAATCAAATATTTCATTTAGGAATTTACTAAATTTTATCCTATTATTTTTAGGCTTTTAGTTTAAAGTTTTGACTTAATTTTAAGACATACCTACTTAATAGTCTAATACCAATTATGAATCAATTAAATAATTTAGTTATTTATATAGGGTTTATAAGAGAATAGGCCGAATAGCAATATTTTAACTTTTAATCATGGATTCAAATTCAATTTTCAGCATTACAAATTCTAAATTGAAGTTGCAAACTTTAAAACTTGCTTTGAGAGTGACAGACTTGAGGAACACTGGAACAAAGAAATTATATCTTCTACCTAATTTAATTTTGAGTATGCAGAATTTAATATCATCTATCACTAGTCATTGATTTCAGCAGACTGAAATGTTTACATCAAAGCTGCCAACTGTCAAACAATCATTTCTAACGATGTGCCAATTACCAAAGTTAGCTTCTCCAATGATCTCATTGTTTTAATTTGTTTACGAACCTCAACACCGCTTTTCAGCTTCATTCTGTAGTTATTGAGAAACTTCAGTGTTCTCCGCACTGGAGACGGTCCTCTCATGAAAGGCATCTTGGCAGTATTTTAAGTACCTAAATTAATGAATAAAAGTTATATAGACAGTGTGCCGGCAACTGTGCTTAAACACGTGCTCCCTCTCCCAGTGACTAAATAAGACTGGTTGTTGAGTAGCAGACAACATTGGGAAATGGCGGCTGATAGCAACGTGGAAAGAACACATGTCGGCAAAATGTACTATAACACTTTTTAATACTTCACAATAAAATATAATAGATGGCACTTAATTTTCTATTAATCAATCTTTTGTTGAAATTTTATTTTCGAATCGGACTGATTGGAAAAAATTACTGGATATATTAGTTTTTCACTTCTAAAATTCACGAACTATTTTATTAGTTCACTTTATCCTTATCATTGATAATAATTAATTATATTCTTTCAAGCAGTTCTGAAGGAGGAGCTTCATGGGAGCCGAGTGCTGGTCAGGGTGAAGGAATGGCTCCCCAGGAGGAGCAACATGATGACATCCTCAAACTAGGGGCTGAAGGTAAGTAAATTAATTTGAAACATTAATTTAATTTAAATGCTAAGATAATTTCAAATCAAGTACCATTATAAAAATATATCGCGCCTCACCATGATGTACGATGCTTGGACATCTTCTATAGGCTTGGTGACAACTAAAGTATCATTATCATCATTTGTGCTTTTACTTTCATAGTTATTTAATTGTTTTACTTTTATTCTCAGATATTTTGTTATTCTAAAGCTGTCTAAATAATGGCAAATTCAGTCAATGACCAACTATTTTATGCATAGCTACTTATATATGTTTGCGAGAAGCTGATCTGTAATATGTAATTAGCTTATATGAAATTCTATTATAAACAGCTCATTGCATAACTGCTTATTTTAATGATTTTGATGTTAAATTACCTGAGAATTGCTTTAAAATTGTACTATTTCTATTTTTTGATTATTATTTGTTTGATTACATTGCTGATTGTGCTTCTTAATTTCTTTTCATTGCAGCTCATCTTATTGTGCCAAACAAGAGTGACATGATACCACCGACATCTGACAGGTACATTTACACTCTGATTTTTTAAAATTTGAGTTAAACTATCTATTTGTTATGGTCATATGACGTCACTAACTACTTGTCGTTCCATATATCATCGAAATTAAAAGCTCGTTTACACGAGGCTAATTTACTCCCTGCTACCTAGCTGGCGAGTGAGATAGTGAAGATGACACGGGGCGAGTTCACTAGCAGCTTTTGAACTCGCTCGCTTGTATCGAGTAAACTAGCCTCGTGTATACCAGCTTTAACCGAAAGGAAGCATCAAAACTCTTGGTATAGCGACTAAAAGATTGGTCACGTGGTATACCAATAGATGGCGCGATCTTTAAATTTAGGTTGCAGCAGCAGTGTGTTGGTGACTGTTAACAGCACCACACCATCAAAATTTTCGACTGTCGTCAATTTCAGTGTTTGTATTTCTCTAGTTTTCTGTTTGCGTGATTTATAATCACAAAAAGAGCCTAAATTGTTTATTTTCTTATTGTTGAAAATTTCCAAACACAAACACTGAAATATAGGCTGTTGGTCAATTTTGCACATCTACTTTTACTATAAATTATAATCCTAGGTACAATTATTAAGGTAGGTAATAAGTTTATAATATTTAATTTTTTTGATTCAGATTAGTTCAATTACATCCCAAGTCACTTTGAACGAATCTAATAATGGTTTCTATGGTGACCGCAAGAGTTTGCATACTCTACTGTAGTCACATAGTGTGGACACTAATGTTTGTGATTGAAAAAGTACCTAAAAAGATAGAAACTATTGACTTCAGTCAATTAGGTACTTGAAAAGATGAAGAAATTTTGTCCTCATTAATCTGTTCTTCTATTAATGGTGGCATGTGTGTAAAATTCATATAGGCTTGTATTAAAAAAGTAAATTATGAGCATCTTTCAGTTCTAGGTATGCTGGAGAAAGAAATTTTGATAGGTAATAATGAAGTTAAAAACAAATGACATGTTTGAAGCCTAATAATATTTTAAACTTAGGTCTTAGTCCATTAAAGAATATTATAAATGTGAAAATTGAATTAGGTAGGTATAACTGTAGGTATGAATAGAAAAGATTTTTTATTAATTATTAGGACAAATATAGGAACCAACCTATACCTAGCTGGTAGAATTAACTAGAGAAAATGTTTAAAAAATTGTTTATTTCCTCCATAACGCTTCAATAGTCAAAAATTCAAAATCTTATAAAAAATATCTCTTATCTGACGAATTGTCAATAACAATGTAGATAGTAAATACGACCTAAAAAGTGTTTTAAAGTGAACTAGAGTGTTCTAAGGTCAAGCAGGTAAATTGCAGCTCTTTTATTTTTAATTGCGGCCCTATCAAGAGTCTCTAAAACATTGTGAACCGAAATTACATTAAAATGACATAGCTATCAAAAGAAGCGCAGGCATGCTATAATTTATTAATTTAAGTTTTTAACGTGTGTTTTGAAGCTATGATGTTTCTGTTGTTAAAGGCCGCTGTTAGTTAGTGTACCGCAATTTACCTGCGAGACCCTATGCTTGTCTAATTTGTTACCTAATTGCAAAGGTAATTTAATTCCCTTTTATTTAGCCTGTCTTTGTAACTTCATGTTTATTTTTTAATTTTAACAAGTAGAGCACTTACCTCATATATAATTAGATTCTGTAACGTAATAATTTGAATCTTCCACATTTAACTAGGGTCAAATTAAGTAGGTAAACTGAGATGGTTGGCTTATATTGCGGCACATATAGGGTTTTATACCTATTTAATAAAATAGGTATTGAAGACTATTTTTTTAAACTATAGCTAAGTTGCTAACTATAAAATGTAAATTATAAAAACTTGTAATACGTCAATGTAGAAGTTTAAAAATAACTCGACTAAAGCATTTGCCAGTGATACTGTTGTAACAAATCATTAAATATCAGTTCAGTTATTTATTTTTGTTCAATTAGTGATATTTATGCATGTAGGTACTTGCCTTAGATTTCATTATTGAATTTGTAGATAAGTAATGAGATAAGGCTTATCAGTAGTTATCTTGCATACAAGTGTTTTGTTCAAAGAATATCGGTGCCAGTTTCTAAGAGTGATTGGACTAGTGAAGTGACAATATGGGTGTTGCAGCCGCTAGGTAATAGCTTATCTAAAAGAAACTAAGGTGGTCTTGAATTTTTGTTTATAACTTTTATAATCAATCGATAATAATTGATAAACGAAATGCTTACACTCTTGCTAGGTTCTTCATGATTTTATAGCTGATAATTTATGTTTGTCTTTTTTCACCATGATATTAAATGTTCTAATGATTTTGATGTTATTTAATTAACTATTCATTTATGAACTAGGGTAAAACAAGTAAATTGTGCACACTAACTAACTGCGGCCTAAAACCACGTACATAGCACTAACAAAAATCGTAGCTTTGAAAAACTTATAAAATTAATTAATTATAGCATGCATTGGGCTTCTTTTGATCTGCAGCCTTTGTATATAAATTCATATCAGCATGATTTAGACTCTTTTAACTTTACAGAGGAGCTTGTATCGTCGCAGCTCCAGTTCTAACTACAGCTCCTACATCTACCACGGAGACAGGCGAAGAAAACTGCAAAGAGAACATTGAACCAAAGGTTAAACAGACAGTACCTAGCGTAAAGGTTGACACGGCAGATAAGGAGAATGAGAACAAACACAAGAAGGTTACGAGGAGCAAGTGGGGGTCACTGAAGAATAAAATGGGTGTCAAAGAGGAAGATAAGAGATCACCTCTAAAGACAAGTCAGCTTCTCAATGGTGAGCTAATTCATTTAGTTTTCTTATATTATAAACTCGTGTCCAGCATGATTATCTAGAGAAATAATTTGAATGACCATTTCAAAATAATTTTTGTTTAACAAAATACTGTTTTTCTCAGCAGGTAACCCACCATCTGCTCTTTCGGGTAAAAGACACCTGATGGCCTCTTTGAGAACCAAGCAGACCTCTATTAACAGCGATGCGTCAGCAATGTCAGCAGTTAGTAGGTGGGGAGATTCTCGTGCATTCTAATTTTTATTGACCTCGCTACTTTATTTTTAAATCGGCTAGATGAATTTTCAAATTTTCCTTGCGTGAACATTTAATACCTACCACATATAGAAATAGGATGAAAACTCTGATTTAATTGCCTGTTCAACCATATAAGTACCAGAGAAATGTACTCTTTGTTACAAAATCTTTCTTTTTTTCTAGATCTAGTCTAGATGAACTACTAACCAGTAGACAGAATGATGCTGAGGAACTACTTTTCAATCTTGGATTCGGGGGTCACAGTAGCGATGAGGACCCCATCAAAAGAATACCTACTCGCTTCCTAGAAAAGCAGTCAGAGGTAAGAGGCAATTGTTAAGGTCTTGTGATGATTCATAGCTGCAGTTACGCCAGTTAGTATGTTCAGTTAGTCATTAAACAAAAAGGGAAATGCATATTGTGTACGTGTATCTAATTATCTTCATTTATACTGAATATTTACCTTAAATTGATATCCTAGATTATGTAAAATATTTATATGCTTCATTATATTACTAGATCACTTTTTTCAAATAATTTTATACAAAAAATTATTAATTTCTTTTTAATCGAAAGGTCCCCTTTTTCACTACTTGGTAATAGGTACTATTAACTGTTAGTCAAATGTGAAATTGTAAGAAAATAAATATGTACATAAACCAATTTTCTTGAGAACAAATAGTGAATGGTAGATTACGTCTTTCATGACAACTTTCCAATTAGTCTTCTTTTTCAAAGTCTCTCGCTTTTTACTCCATCCATTTGGTCTTGTTCTCTACCAGATATTCCACCCAAGACATTTCCCTAATAACATCCCTTCTTCAGATCCAAGGCAATGACTTGGAGGCGTTCCTGAAGCAGGAGCAGAAGTACACGCAACTTCTGCAGACTAACAAGTGGGTGCCGGGACTATCATACCAAGGTACGTTAGTAAACACATAAAAATAACTAATTCTTTAGATTAACATAATGACGTTATTAGAGCTAGTAGATTGTAGCAAATTTCATTTTGATTCACTTCCAAAATAAACTTTTAGCTGATTAATTACTGTTTACACTTGAATGTTTGGTATCGTTGTTTACTTGTTTGTACTTTGGATTCCATTGGTCTTCAATATTGTATTGGTCTCATCTCTTATCTTGATTGGCTCTTTTCTTTATGAATTTTATTGGTTTCCTGTCGAAGGTTTCTAATTCTCCCGTTAGGTTTATTGTTTATTTTTTCTTGCACTGGGGTACTTCATAGTGTTTATTTATTGCAGTACATTTTAGTCTTAATTATCAGGGTACATTTTAATACAAATTTATTAGTTAGTGTACATTTTAGTACTTAATTATTAGGGTAGATTTAGTACTTTATTTTTATCTAATCATATTAGTATAATAGTATTATTTTAATGAAGTACATTTTAGTAAAGCATATCTATTTTAATATTAGGTAGTTTAGTAAAGTACATTTTAGTTGAGTGTATGGAGCAAGTAAAGTTACCGGACCACAGTTCGTTAACTTTACTTGGTTAAATTCTGGTCGTTATTTTGACTAGCTTCATTTCTGGTCCGTTAAATTTACTTGGTTAAATTATTTGACCAATAATTGGAATAAGAATATAATTTTGGAATCATAGATACCACGTTATAGGATTTAACATGAAATTTCTTCTATTTATTTACTACTCGTTCTTCACAACTTCAAAATGGATCACGTTTTTTTATCAATTATTTCAATTAATAAAATATGCAAAATTAATGTATAATCATTATTATTATCTTTTATAAGGTTGTGTATTATAAAAATACTAAAACAAATATTTTTAGAACTCAAATATCTTTTCTTGCCCGTTAACTTTACTAGCTTAATTACTGGTCCGTTATCTTTACCAGCTTAATTACTGGTCCGTTAACTTTATTTGGTCCATTTCTGGTTCGTTAACTATACTTGGTCCATTTCTGGTCCGTTAACTTTACTTGGTACATTTCTGGTCCGTTATCTTTACTTGCTCCGAGTGAATTTTAGTAGGGTTTGTTCTTTTTAGTTATATACCACTTCTTTCACACATTGCACGGCTTCGAGTCCTTTTAGCTAAAATTGTACTGTAGTTATAACAGAGGATAAAGCGCACATTAGTCTTTACAAAATGTTTTATTTAATCATATCAAGTTGTTGATTTCAACGATAATTATCACTAAACCATTTAGATAACTTTTACTATCATTATCGTTCTAGTGCTCTGCTACAAATTATGCTTAACTATACAAGATATTTAGGTACAACATACTTACCTAAGAGAATATAGTTGGTAGGTTATTTTTTTTTAAATATTTTTCATCTACTTCTTCTCAGAAAGGATTAGGTATTTATTTACTTTTTTTGGCGCGCGAAACCTCAAGTCTATCTGCATGTTGCTAGAAAGTGAACACGGTGTGTGGTGTGTTTAAATAATGCATTCATTTTTTTACTGTTCTTGAATTTATAAATTTGAATTATATTTAAACTCTACTGTTTCTAATTCCATGTGATTAATATTAAATAGTTTTATTCAATATGCTGCATTATTCTTCAATTTATTTATAGCCTAATTAATTATTTTTATAGTAATATTACATCATCAGTAAAATAATAAATCCAAATTGCTAATCATTCGGTTTACAATGACTCAGCATTTTTGAATTCTGAGTGAGAGAGAATTATAATAACTTGGTAATAACGTAAATAAAGATATGGCAAGTTAGGCACTAATTAATTTTCGGAATGTTCTTGATTTTCGGTCACATAAGAAGAGAAATTTAACTCGTTATTTTAATTGGTATCCATGATACCTGCAGCTATCATGGATGCCAATTAAAATAACGAGTTAAAATAGTAAATTCTATTCCTTTCTTATATGACAGAAAATGAAGAACTGTCCGATAATTCGTAATTTATTCTAGTCAAAAGACCACATCGTGACTAAGCAGTTTTAAACAATAGATATGGTATTTAATAAATTTTGCCAATTATATCATTATATTTTATGATTGGAATTATTTATTATATAAATATATTTATATAAAATAACTGCAAAATCGTTACGAATGATATTAGTGTAATTAGTCAAGTCATATTCATATTATTAATGCATTTTTCTGACTTTTTTTTATATATATTTATACATAGCCATAAACCTATTACTAAAACTTGGAACTGGCATGGTATTAAAAATGGCGCTTGTTCTTCCCAAACCTTAGACTAATTTTCTTCCCGGTATATTTAATATATATTTATGGAGTGAAAAAAAATAATCAAGTTTGTGAAAATTCTCAACCTAAAATCTGATAACTGATTTAAAAATTCCTTTTTTTATAAAGGTGTAAGAATATAGAACATTTCTAAATTTTAATGGTAAATTTTTACTTCGAAAACGTATCTTAGATACCTAATGTTCATTTGAGAACAATTTTAAGGTGGGGCCATTGAAGACTATGATGAAGATTAAGAGGTCTTACTAGGGTGGCCCCACCATAACTATTGATAATTTTACTATTTAAATTTTTCTAATTTTCCTGTAACTGCATGATGGGTTCCTTATATCCTTTCCTTGCATATAACACAAAATCCATGAGCAATGTCACTGACTAGTGGTAGGTGACTTTTTTCATGGAGCCACTTTCCTTCTGACTGCTTCTTCCAGTCCCTTTTATTTAATTTCTTTGCACGTCAATGATTAGTTTCCGAAGCAGACGTTAAAGTCCTATTAAATGAACTGCATCACAGTTAATTTCTTACCATGCAATTACTTATTTCCGTGCTAATCTATTTTCTTTTGGTTCTTTTCCCTCAGATGAAATGTACCACATTCATTTCTCTTCACTTGTGATCGCTATTAAGAAAGCTAGGAAAATTACTAAGGAAAAAACACCTGGGAATCTACTAACGTTCTTACACTGAAAGTTTTAAAGCTTAGAGTGGGATTAATAATATTTTATAAAGTTACTTGGCTTTTAAAAGCTATATCATTGCATCTAATAAGCTACATCGCTATTAGAAGCTAAATTATAGCATCTAATTTAAATCGTTTCATCGCAAATAAAAGCATCTAATAAGCTACATTATAACGTCTAATAAGCTACATCGCTATTTAAAGCTACATTATAGCATCTAATAAGCTAAATCGTTATTTAAAGCTACATAATAATGTCTAAAAAGCTACTTCGCTATTTACAGCTACATTATAGCATCTAATGAGCTACTACGCTATTAAAAGCTACTTCATAACGTCTAATAAGCTACCAAATAGTGTTTTACGTAATGTCTATAGCTTCGTTTCTCTTCTAACATTTGATTATGGGCATCAAATTTTTCCCACTATAACTTCAAACTAATATTTAATGATGAGGAGAATCGTGTAAAATATCTTGAACTATTTGCCATTTATACATCTGATAGAGACGTTTAAAATGTCTAGCGTCTAATAAACAAACTCAAGTTGTATAACTATGACCTAACATGTCAAAAATGCTTCCGACTGATTAGTTCTTGTGCTCATAAATTTCTAATTTATTAAAGCGACAATTTTTAGTAGATGACTGTGCTTTTCAATTTTATTTAATAACTCAAAGAATACGTAACGTCATTCGCTTACAATTCAACTTCTAAGCCCCAAAACGTACTGCCCGTTGTCGTAACTCATAACTATTTAAAATATTTACTACCCTTTTAAGATTTCCTTCAAAATCTTCGATGACACTACCTAATTTTTCTCTTTGGTGTGCCTTTACCATATTAGGACAAATAAGTAGAATTAGATACCTAATTTATATTTCTAATCATTATTGTAATTTGTCCTTTTTTCAATTTGCTATTGATGTCATTTTGCCCGCTTGTTTTGTATTTTAAATAACTAGTTGTAATCTTTTCAACCATGGTTTTAAAGGTTCTCTCCAGGCTCCTGGAAAGATATGAACTTTTTTTACATAATATTGTATAACTAATGTAAATGACCATTAATCTGAAAATCTCGTTCAATTTTTTCTAATATTTCTTTTATATGCTTTTAAATTTATTGATACACTTGTGTGTAACAAATGCTCGAAATAATAATATGACGCTGGAGAAAAAGATTGTACGCTCTTTGATCTAATTTTCGGTTTAATTTTTAAACATTTCTGTCCGGCCCTCGTTTGAACAGTAAATGAATTCCTGTGGTGAATTAATGTTTATAATAAGTTTCTCCTGTTTTCTAACTTTGCCCGAATATTAAAAATTAAATAGATTGTGATACCTTCTTGGCTGGCGATCAAAAATCACGGCGTACAATGTTTTTATTTGTAATACACAATTAGTTTATTGGTAATAAAAATCTTTAAAATCATATAGAAGCAAATAAATGCAATCAATTGCCATGGCGTTCACAGCAAAATAATGAGAAACATCAGCCGCTTTGAATAAGATGATGAAAAATTGCTTTAAAATGTGGGCATTGAATCTCAGAAACCAAATATCAGTTTAAAGATCCTTTTAGTTTTTCTACAAAGTGTTTTTATATAATCCAGCATTTTTGTATACGCTTTTTTTCTAGTTTTTTAAGTATTTTTACAATTTATTCTTAACGCAACTTGCTGTTTTAGACTATTGTGCTAGGGTTATTATACTCTTCATCTATCAGGTCTTATAATTCTGTGTTAGGTACTCAAAGTTAAGGTAAGGTCATAGAAGAGTTGAGGAATAAAGGGGAGCCCCACTTATCCTCTATGGCCCCACCATAAATTTCTCTCTAGATGTCCCGTCTGATTCATTTAGGATCACCTCCTAATAATTTATTCTGTCAAGTCAACCTGTGTGTGTGTTACCTCTGTATCTGTACGCGGTTGGTGACAGTGTTCACGGAGTAGCTTTCCTACATCAATTGGGTTATTAATATTACATTATTTTTGACGTAAGAGACTTTACTTTAAGCTTTATGGTCAAATGTTACTTTTTCGGTAATGAATTTTATTATTAGGTGCAGCACTCAATTGCCGGTGCAACTGTGATCAGTAACTATGGGAGAGTAAAATAAATAATATTAAATATAGGTGCACCAGTGAAGTATCGTTGTGTGTCCCTATTTTATTTGATATTAGAGAGTGCAATAATGTTTTATTTTATTAAATATTCTTTAGCTCGTTAAAAGTTAACTCGGTTTCTAATCATATTCTGTGTGTCAACATCGGTTCGATTAACTTTTATATTATACCATTGTTTAATTTCCAATGTTCACTTTCATGCTGCTATCTGGATTTAACAGACATACGGGTTAACCAACTGAAAAGGTTCAGGTTCAACCAACCCACGACTCTTTTCTCTGACCCTACCTTGCTAGATCTTTGCCATGCTTTTAATCACAAGGCAAATCTACAGACCGAAATAGACTCTCACAATGTTAGAACTGGGTTGTGTCACACTCTGCCTCACAACCTAACACTAGGTAGTCTCGTAAGTACCGAACTGAGTCACCTTTTCGCGGGTAGGACAGATGAATCTTTGACTCAAGTGGGCAAAATCTGAACAGGGATGACAATTACCGTCAAATTAAATGAAAATATGTGGTGGTTTTTTCTAATCTTTTTTTGTATAAGAATACAGAAAAGAATCCTAGATATATGGAGATGATGCAATGCGCTTTGGTCAACATCAGTTGCGGACCTACCTTTTTCTTAAATATTTACTGCAACTGAAGAAGTACTCTGTTTTTAGGATCAGACATGATATAGATTAAGTATTATTTAAGAGTCTATGAAAAACCTATAAGTATTAAGTCATAACCATGATAAGTTTTGTTTACCACAATATACTCTAATGTTACCACACTCATTTCAAGTAGTATACTCCTTATTGTATAACCAATACTCAACAAAATGTAAATCATCAAATTACGGTAGAGGTTTAACTGAAAGATGATACTAAAACTCAAACAAGATATGAACACATCAATGATTAATAATTTGCCTGAAATAACTGCAGAACTCATAATATAAATCAAGCCAAAATATCACTTTATTCCTATAGAAAGATGAATGCATAACACTTCTAAAACTTTTTCAACTAACGTTAAAATTCCTTCTGTATGTCTGAGCTTCCTATGTAGTTTCTATTATGAATATAATACATAAATAATGTAGTAAAGAATCCCCTTGACCTCTTAAAGATGGTGTTATTAAATTCTTCTAACACATCATTCCTTTATATTAACCCATCAATATCTATTATAACATTTATTGATATTATGTTCTGCCTCTTATTTAGTGCTTTTATATATATATATATTAAAGTTTAGTATTCTCTTATTAAGTTCTTTAATCTTATATATTGTAGTGTTAAGTCCTCTGGAATTCTGGTTACCTTGTATATTTACTAGTTTAAAATATAAATATTCTTCTTATTTATCTGTTACTTTTCATAAGGTTTTTCAGAAAGGTTGCCATTTATGTCTAAATTTCTATAATTAGCTATACTATTTATGTTTGTATTAGATGAACTTACTGTAATCTCTAAATGTAATGGATTTATATATATATATATATATATGTTTATATGATATGACCAATTTTTGATTACATTCCAAATTTTATGTCGAATGTTTTGATTGTTGCTGAAGTATCAGAGATGGCATTGCGTATCAGGGATACCATACTTTGAAACTTTTACTTTATTCAGGACATGTCACACGAGCGATTTTGCAGGTTGTTTTCATATAGTTTTTGACTCTTTCAACGTCAGTCCTGGTACTACCAGGAGTACCAGTACTGACATTTACAGTACCAGTCCTAGTACTATATCATATCTGGTAGCTACTTTAAGTTTCTTTCATTAAATGATACAACTTTATTTAAATAAGAACTATTTTAAAAAAATAATGAAATACATGGCATAATACATCTCATTTCTTTCCAAATCAAGCCATATTTATAAATATCCCCAAAAACTTTTTTGGGCAACATAGTACCAGATTTGGTACTCTCTTCAGAGTATCGAAATTATTCCAAGTCCAGTATAGCAACTGAAAGCATCTCGCAACAACTTTTGACGGACAGTGTACTTCCAACTGTCTGTGTTAGAAGCGAAGAGATCATATCAAACGAGCGTTTTTAAAACACTTTCAACAATCCAAAAGCATCGCGTTGAAAGCGCTCGTCTGTCATGGTTTCGGCGTTTCTAACGCCAGGCATTAAAAACGCTCGTTTGACATAGTCTACCTTAAGTGTTTTCAACATGGCACTACAATACTTTATTGCAATAGGAGTTTATCCATAGGGTTCATTTTCCTGCATCACATCATATTGGTGAGTAACTTCTTCAGTTTCTTCCGTACCATCACCTAAATAAGTTCCAGTCCTTTCTGAAGTACAAACTGCTTCAGAATATTTACGTCCAGAATTTCTTTAGCTGATGGTACTTTCAGTGGTTTGAGTTATTTGTTCTCGATGTTTCAGTTGGAAATACTAACCATAATGTACAAATGCTAATGTTGATTTGAATTCAGTAGCTATTTTTTGCGGTTGTAGTGTATTATCATTTTCTTTGATGCGATTGATAAAATAAGATTATAAAGAGTTTTCTAAATTATTGTTTTTTTAAAGCATAATTTCTTTCAGGTTTCATTTCCGCTTTTTGAAGTAAAATAATCGAATGCTATATATTTTAATATTAATTGTAAATACTTTTTTACTAAATGTAGTAGTGATACGATTTTTTCTTTCAAATTTTCTGTTATTTGTAGGAATTGCAAGTTTTTATGATAATTTCAAGCTGTATATATTCTAGTTTCTTTTGGACTATATATTTATTCTAGCTCTCCTTGTTCTCAATTTTGATTGTCCTTTTTTTAAAAGCTACCAACCATTTGTGTTATTTTTTGAGACTTGCAAATCCGAATTGTTGTAAGTTACTACGGTAGTGTCTAAATTCTCGAGACTAACTGTTTTCAATTTTGCAGCTGTGCGCAAAAACTCAGTGAAGAACATGTCCCCGCTTCTGTCGAATCTTCTAGAGATGTACCAAAGACAACAGAGTGTCGAAGAAGAAGAGACTGAAAATTCCGAGTCAGAAGAAGAGTTGCCTGAAAATGCCAAGAAGTTCGCTAGCCTGGTTAGCATTCTAACGAATAAGAACAAGTTCGTGAAAAGAGCAAAGTCTGAGAGCACCATAAAGACTATGGGAGGGGCCAGTCTACCAGATAGATTCAGAAAGAGAGGCAGAGTGATGTCTAACTTCGGATTGACGGATAATGATGAAGCCTCTAAAGATGGCCAGAACGGAAGACCCAACAAATGGCTGTCGGTGCTCAATCCCGAGAACAGAGCCTTCCTTATGAATGAAGGCAAGAAGAGTCCCGAGACTACTCCTAAGAGACTAATCATTGGCTCCAGCTCCTTCAGCATCTCCAAAAATGGTGACATTATCAACGAGACGGAGAAGTCTTGTGACTATAAAGATGACATTTACGCCACTCACCACAGTTCTGGTGTGGAGAGACTCACGTCCATTGACAGCAATAGTGACAATAGTTGTGGCAACAAGCGGTCACAGCGACACCTGTCAGTCTGGTCTATGGCTAGTTCCATCACCAGCATAGACAGTCATGAGGAAGATTTGGAGGAGCAAAGGAAGCTTCTGAACATGCAAATGAGTCGCAATAGAAACAATAGAATAGAGGAGGACATGGATGACTATCACTTTAAAGAACCAACTGTCAAGGAGAAATGGAAAGCAGCTATTGACGGTACTTTGGATGCTTTGCTGAGCAGTAGAAGGAGAGGCAGTAGAACTAGCACTCCTAACAGAACTAGAACTATGAGCACTGGTTGTGTCGGGAGAGATTTCGCAGGCACCATTCAAGAGGAGGTATTTTGTTCATCTGATACCGATCTCAGAATGGAACACGATTCGGATGTCTTCTTTGAATCAAGAAACTTCAGGAGGTATTTTTTATTTTACTTTTAACCACTTTAAAAAGAATATATTTGCCAAACTATATTTTACTTATCAGATGATTATTTTTATTTCATGGTAATAGTAATCTCGTAGAACAATGTAGAAGGAGCATCATGTTAAAAAGTCTTTTAAATCTTTTTGTAGAGAAAGAGGTTTAAAGACATGTTTTTAGTATTTTTTGTAAGAATAGCATTTGATGGTGACATTTTTTTATATTTTTCAGAAGACAGCAAGCTTTGCACCAGACACAGTCTTTCCCTATGACTGACAGTAAAGGAACTCTGACTGATATAAAAGAGTCTACTTTCTCCTTAGAAACTAATGACTCACACCTGAGTAAAATAAAACAGAGAGGGAAACTTCAGAGACAGAGAATATTGGATGGTGACGTCACTATTGAGGTATTACTTCTGCTCTATATTCTCTCACTTCATACAAACTAAAGGGCCATTTAAGTTAGTTGGTATCCATGATACCTGCAGGTATCATGGATACCAACTAAAATAAATAACAATATCGTTTTTTCTAATATTCTTGTGGAAAAAGTAGGAGGAGCTTAGCAAAAAGTCTGGTGGAAAGACTTAAAAATCCCTACGTGTGTACGGCCCTTTAGAATGAATTCTTACCTAACATCCCTGTTTCAGAATCAGGAGAGCATAGACACGGTCACTGGTGAGAGGGTGCCTTCTGGAGTGACTCTGTGCGACTCTTGCAGTTCTCCCTTAAGGTGTTCTGAGTGTTTGGTGAGTGCCAGTCAGGACAGTGGCACTGACATGAACTCTGGGGACACTGACAGGATTCACAGGGAGAGAGTCACCTTCATCAACAGTCTAAAGGACATCATCAGATCTAACCAAGCCCTCCTACAGGAGACTGACAGATCTACACCTGATAACTTGTCTCTTCTTTCCATTGACCAGATATCTTACCAGAACTCCTTAGATTCACTGCCCACTGTCCCTCCTAATGACCAGCACAGTGACCAGCAAAATAACCAGCACACGTCTCATCTGCAACCCATGCCGAGCAAACAAGCAGCTGAAGATGACTGGAATAAGGTTCGTGTGGGGGCAAAGAAGAGCTTCCTTAAGAATATAGTGTTGCGATTAGCAATAGAAATATTCGAGAACTTGTAAGTGACTCTCAGATGTAAGCAGAAGGCGATTTTTACCTCTAAATTTTGAGGTGATTCTTTGCCTCGACAGTTTGAGGTGTGCTACTTCGTCTTCTTTAACCTGTCTATCTTTATAATAAACGTTAAGGGTGCTAATGGTTTGTATTAAGAATAACATAATAATAAGAGTGAACATTTCAGTGGAATATTATAGGAAGGTTTTATCGTTTTTACTCATTGAGTTCAATTATTTATTTTGATAGTAATTAAAAGCTAGATACAGAAACTAGTTGTCAAATTTTTAGCAGTATAACATTATTGATACTATTCTTTAACAATTTAATTTTGAGTGTCAATCCAAATTGAAGAGTCTACGTGAAAGATTTAATAGAACAGCCTGAAATATTTCCTCAACAAATTTAAATGGGTATTATATACATATCTATAAATACAAGATGAGATTTCAATTTGTTAGCTATTTTAAACGAAGACAATTTTTTGGAAATTAGCTTTACATTGCAATGCATGTAGTTTAATTTGGCAATTTGGATTAACTGATATGCCAAGCCCCAACCTTCATTCCCATCCTCCTTGCTAGTACCTTTTCTCCTTACCGTTTGATACTGACTGAGTCATGCTACTTACTAACTAGCTACTTTGTCTGTCCAGAGTCTACCATTCGCCCATTTTGATGATGCCTCACTTTATTCCAAACCATTTACCACTCATTATGCAATTTATTAATTAAGCCCTGGAATAAATCTTCAGATTGAACTCTAGTTACTTATTTGGATTATCATATAGTATATGATTATCCAAATAAGCATATGACATGTTCGTTATTTTGCACTATATATGAAATTGCTATGTGTTGCAAATGGTTTTTAATGAAGGAAAGTGCTTGAGTGCTGGAATAGAGTGTTAAATAGTATCCTGGATACCATTTCTCTATCCTGGATACCATTTCTCTATTCTGGATACCATTTCTCTATCCTGGATACCATTTCTTATTCTGTGTATCTCTACACTCTACTCCAGCACTTAACCAAATAGTGTGATTTGATTATTTAACTGCAGCATGTAGTTTGTGTGTACTTCGATATGTTTCCTTTAATTATACAATGACTCTTAAAGCAACAGATTACAATAGTTCCAATGCTCTCTATTTTTGTAAGAAAAGGAATAAACAATTCCTTAATCATTCACTGTCACCTCTTCACAGTGTCTGCTGCTTATGTGTCGGTCGTGTGATTTACTTTAAATTAATAGTAATGTTCAAAACTAGACCAAGACTAAAATATTGCGTGACTTTAGCTTTTCAAGTAAGTTTGAGATTTTTTTAGTGTCACTTGATTCTACGAATCTTGATGCGATTTACTGCTATTACTTTATTAAATGCCTTCAACACGATGTCAATCAATGTGTAAGTGTAGACGAAACTAGTGGAAGTTTTGGTAATTACTATTTTTACTTAAATCTGCTCGGTTTAAAGAAAATTTCGATTTTAAGTCCCTATTTAAATTTTTAAAATAGTTGAACAATCGACTTCTTAAATTCATGAGAATTCTATTATATTAAGAGCAAGATATATTAACTTACAAGGTATGCTACGCCTTGATACGAGTTTTAGACTCTTCTGCACATAAACAAATACGCCCTCACTTACACACTTATGTGACTCTTCAATATTAGATTTCATACTACTATGAAGCGGTTAAATACTTTTTTTCATGGCATAGTATATAGAGTATGTAATCTAATACTGCAGGGTCACACAAGTGCTTTCGTATGTGCGTATTTCACAACAAAATTGTAATTCATCTTGATATGAACCTGTGCAATTTTCTACGTTGTAGTTAATATACCTTGATACGAGCAGTTTGAAGATCAACTTCTAAAATTCATAAAGTCAATTATATAAAGAGATCTAAAATTTCAGCGCAATTTTGATGGCATCTAACAGGTATCATTTTGACAAGGCTTTACGTTTGTTATGTACATATAAATGGTGTGGGTGTGACATGAGACTGTGCTTCTTACTTAAGGCCCCTTTCCTTTCAGTTGGTGGGGCTAGTGTCGCATCAGCTAGAGCTCTGCAGTCGCCTTCTTCAGTATCACCACCATCACTAGAGCCACTCAGTCATTTATAGGTCATCAAGCTTATCTTTGTGAATGGTGTGCAAAATAATGCATTGGCTTTTGTTTGTCACTAAATAACATACTTTTTATTTACAATACATTCGAAGGACAAGGTTGTTCTTTTGCATGGTTTCTTATTGTAATGGTGTGTTCGTGTGCCTTCTCAGTGAACTCAGTGGTAAAGAAAGAGCAGGCCTACTGCCACCCTGCCAATCTACTGCGCTGCTTCATAACTGGGGTTTAACTCTATGAGTTTATTCAGGTACTTCCTTCCCTTCTCCAACAGTTCCTACTGTAAATATTCATCTGCTGAATAATTGAAGTTTAAACTTGTTTGAAGATTTTTCATCTTGTTTGAACATGTTTCATCTTGTTTGAAAATGTTTCATCTTGTTTGAAAATGTTTCATCTTGTTTGAAAATGTTTCATCTTGTTTGAAAATGTTTCATCTTGTTTGAAAATGTTTCATCTTGTTTGAAAATGTTTCATCTTGTTTGACCATGTTCAAACTCGTTTGGACATTTTTTTTTAACTTGTTTGGACTTTTTTTAAACTTGTTTGGACCTGTTTAAACTCGTTTGGACATTTTTTTTTTAACTTGTTTGGACTTTTTTTTAACTTGTTTGGACCTGTTTAAACTCGTTTGGACCTGTTTAAACTCGTTTGGACCTGTTTAAACTCGTTTGGATCTGTTTAAACTCGTTTGGACCTGTTTAAACTCGTTTGGACCTGTTTAAACTCGTTTGGACCTGTTTAAATTCGTTTGGACCTGTTTAAACTCGTTTGGACCTGTTTGAAGTCGTTTAAACTTGTTTGGACATGTTCCAACAGGTAATGGCTACTAATTATCATAAAATCGTCCTCATTAGATAACGTGACAGGTAAATTAGCTATTAAATATCAACATATTGAAATAAGAATACCTTTTGACTCCTGTGCTCTGCCAATACCTTTTTCCTTCATTACCTTTATATATACAATGGATCTGACCTTTTCTTTACTCGTTCTTTTTGCAGTTTTCTTACGGATTATTGTTTTGATTCCTATGGTTGTTTAAGATTTAATTGATTTATTCTAGAGGTATAATTAGAACACATGATACATTTTGATTTGCTTCCAATTTATGTTTCAGAAATTTTAGTTAGTTTCGATGGTTGATTTTCCTTTTCTGATCCCTTTGAATATTTCTGCAATCCTTTGATTAATTTAATGTGATATGTTATATAATTCCTAGTTTTTTAAGTCGAAGTCATTAGAGTAGGATTAGTTTACTATTCGCATTCAGCTCTATTTTGTTCAGTCATAATTATTAGTTTGGATTTTTTTCTGTCTCCATATTTTATTAATTGTGTATTTACAAATTAAATATTGTAATATTGGCTAAAATGTTAAATGCAAGGATTGGCATTTCTAAATAAATTCCTAATTTAGGAAGTTACTGAAAAAGGTTCGTTGCCGAAAAAGATTCACGCCTACTTTTATACCAGGTGACGTCATGCTTGTCTAATATATTGCCTTATTTTTAACAGCTATTGTAGGGTGTTGATTACGTCACTTAGGTAGTTAGGCCCTGTTCTGTTATAGAGCTTAAAATGTTCATTTGTATGTTAACTAAATAAATTTATTGATTAAAAGATGATGTTTCATTACTTTGAGTTTATACATAAAGGGTCAGCCGAAAATGATCAAACTCTTGATGAAGTTATATTCCTAGGTACTGTACGTAGTTAGAAAATGTTCACTGTCAAAAACTACTCAAGGCTTTGTTAAGTTGTAACACGGTGCGAGTTACTGTCGTGACAGTGGACAGAAGCGGCCCCACTGTACTCGCATGCCAGTAGATGAATGTTCATAGCATTGAATTTCCATGACAGTTACTCGACTGATGTGGTCAGACTGTGCGAGTAGCTGCACTGCAGTAACTGGCTTGGCCAACTTGCAAGTTTACTCGCACCGTGTAACAAGGCCTTTAGTTTAAAGTTAATCACCTAACTTTATTCCTCTGTACGGAGTTTTGTGGAATGAGAAATTCGATTTTATTTCAAAATTGTTAGTTTTGATAGATATCTATTAAAACTAACAATTTTGAAATAAAATCGAATCCTATATAAATAAAGTAATAATATAAGAAAACCTAGTCACCAAAGGTATAAAAAGCAACCTAAGGATAGGGTTAAGTTCCTCATTTTCCAGTAGGTAAGTATACCTACCGGTTTCGAATTATCGGACGTTTTCATATCTTCGATCCTGTAAGAAACAATATAATTATTTAACTTTTGTTAATAGTAATTATAGTATATAATATCTTTTTTAGTGTCTAACTAGTTGTCTATAGGCAATAATATGTCTTACTTCATACTACCTATTGTACAACATACATATGATGATATGCATGCAACCAATTACTTTCTAGAATGGAGAACTTAGATTCTAGCTAGACTCACACTATTTCATATAATGTGATTGTTAAAATACAGAAAAAGACTTTTTCCACGATAGATGGGCAACTACCTACTGTGATTGGAAATAATGACACTCGGGTTTTTAGTCTGTTTGACAATTCAACGGTTTACACATTCCGTAATTTAGTATTCAATACCTAATTTTCCTTAAAAGAATATAGGTACTAGAGATCTAGAGATCCCTTCAAAAAGATGTGGAAGAGAAACTGGTAGTTGTGTCTGTCCCAGTACACTCTTCATCTTGCTGTCAGTAGGGTGAAGATGTGGAAGAGAACCTGGTAGTTGAGTCTGTATATATTGTTAAAACATGTTATATTTTGTTTTATTTAGACTTTTTTTAGTTTTTGTTTCCTATAACAATCTTACCACTTTTGATTGAATTCTAAATACCTTTTAATATTGTTTTAATCCTAGAAGTTTCCAGGCAGAACGGAATAACCATCCTGGTTATCCAACAGCTTTAGGTGGTCTTTAGACTCTGGTTAGACTAATCTAATATGACTTATTCCATTATTGCGAGAGCCTGTAATAAGTTATTGATAGGGAAAACGTATTGGGACATGGTAGTGACCCCTAGCATTTTGTTTGTTAATGCTGTGATCAACTGGAACTGGAACTGGAACTTGGTCGGTATAGGCTTGTTAGCGCCACCGGTTTCACCCTCACCTTCCTCCGATAACCTTCCGCAGGGCCGTCACCCCGCCAGCCGCCTCACACACCTCACCCCTCTCCCATCCTAACACCCCACGCCTCCTCCAAAAATGCACACACCCTCCGAGTGTCCCGCTCCCCAAAGCACATCGCTTCCCCCATCGACTGCACCCCATGACGCTCTCTCACCGCCTAACTGGAAAACATAAATTCTAACAGAGTTACTCCTAACTTCATGCATTCCCATCAGTGATGTTTATCATCACAACAAGCTCAATTGTGAAGCATAAATGACTTATTTTACATTAGTTTTTACTGCGGAATTGAAATTCATAAAATAATTTACTGATTTCTGCATTTTTTAGGGTTAAAATGAGTAATTTTTGTTCATTCTAAATTCCTAACAGAGTTACTAGTCAATCTGAAATGAGTTATTATTCCACTCTGGTCTCACCGCCTCCAGACTCGGACACTCGAGTAGTTTGGAAGTTTGGAACAAGACTGGAAGTTTGGAACAAGAATGAATTGGACTCGATACAGAGGAGTGAGCGTGAGGATGCTGTTTGGCGCAGAATTCTGGGTGCTCCTGGCCAAGTAATAAAGCATGTCCAAACTCGCCATTTTAATGGCGAGTTTGTGACAGTTATTTTGAACCCTTCAATTGCAAATGGCGAGTTTTCTCTATTTTTCTCCTATGCTACAATGTTATTTTGGAGAGAAATGATGATAATTTGATCATTTTGGAGAGAATTTGTTGAATTTTGGAGAGAGCTGGAGAGACAAATGGCGAGTTTTGAGACATACTTTTTTACTTGGGCTCCTGGTTACACTCCTCTTGTGGCTAATAGGCTATGAGAGGTGATGTTGGTGCTACAACTGTCTTTGCTAAGGACATGAAAAGCAAACTGAAATACATTAAGCATATATATAAATGTCAAAATGAAATGCTGGAAAAGATCCTTAGTGAAGTTGTCAATAATGGGCACTTGTACGGCCAGACAGCAGGAACTGGTCCAAGTAATAAAGCATGTCCAAACTCGCCATTTTAATGGCGAGTTTGTGACAGTTATTTTGAGCCCTTCAATTGCAAATGGCGAGTTTTATCTATTTTTCTCCTATGCTACAATGTTATTTTGGAGAGAATTTATGAAAATTTGATCATTTTGGAGAGAATTTGTTGAATTTTGGAGAGAGCTGGAGAGACAAATGGCGAGTTTATGAGACATACTATTTTACTTGGGAACTGGTAAAGTGTTCTCCAAGAAATCCTCTATTTTGGCTTCTGTTCTCAGTAAATTACAAGTAAATATAGGAGGAAATTAAGGATTGTTCGCACAGAAAATGTTAAAAATGTCCCGTACGGTAGGAGAATTATGAAATATCTAGATATAATCAATATAGATCAAGTGAGTTGCCTGAGAGAAATTAGTGAAGGTGAATTGATAAGGAGAGTTGATGAATGGGTAGCTAGGGAATGGGAAGATGAACTGAGACAAAAGAGTACTCTCACTGTTTATAGAGAACCAGTCTGCAGAATATGGAACATTTTTGAAAGACTCTCTGCCGCTCTGCGTGAGTTTTTGAATGAAATTTTAGAAAATGGAGATCTGACAGATCTCTGCGGGATATTTTGAATTAATTCCTATGTTGCCATTAATTTAGCTGCGGGAGATTCTGAATCTGCTGCTGAGAGTCAGAGAGTAGCTCTCTCTCAAATTAAAGTCTCTGCGGGAGAAGAGACACATTCTGCAGACTGGATAGAGAATACAAAAAAGTAATTAAGGAAGAGCTTTTTTATGATAATACTCTAGAATCAGTTATTTTCTTTAGGGCTAGAGCCAAGTAAAATAGTATGTCTCAAAAACTCGCCATTTGTCTCTCCAGCTCTCTCCAAAATTCAACAAATTCTCTCCAAAATGATCAAATTTTCATAAATTCTCTCCAAAATAACATTGTAGCATAGGAGAAAAATAGATAAAACTCGCCATTTGCATTTGAAGTGCTCAAAATAACGATACGTATCTAAAAGCTGAGCGGCGCACACCAGTACGGCGCACCAGATTACGGCGCACCACTGTACATTCTATTAGATAGGTAATTTTAATACAGATTAATGACAAATGGAGTGAATTTGATAGGTAATTGTCGTATCAAATTTATGTCTGACACCTGACGGTACCTGAATCCAATGTTTATACTAGACAGTTTAATTATTCGATTGAGATGTTTAATTTGTAATAGAAAATAAAATTCATCATAGAAAACTGTAATTGTAATTTTATGGGGTAACTATTGTAAACTTTCAGTCTGAGATGTAAATAAAAACTTATCAGTTAGCCGTTAGGTAGATGTATCGGGGGGCATGCCGCCCCCCGAACCCCCCTGCCAGGTCATTAAACAATCATGAAGTGTGCAGAACAACAAACTAGCGGATACAACAAACTACATAACACTTTTTCACATTGAGGTCATTAATAGAAAGTACAGTGGTGCGCCGTATTGTAGTGCGCCGTAATGTGGTGCGCCGCTCAGCTTTTAGATACTTATGAAAATAACTGTCACAAACTCGCCATTAAAATCGCGAGTTTGGACATGCTTTATTACTTGGGGCTAGAGCTAATAGTCTTCAACTAGGCTGGAGAAATAGATTCCAGGGTGGAGATGTATATTGTAGAATGTGTGGTGCTCCAGAAGAAACGCTAGAACACTTCATTATGGAATGTTCGCACTACTCTGATATTAGACTTGAATATGAAATGAGTGAGGCAAGTATTCAGGATATTCTGGGTTTTGTTGAAAATAATGAGGATGTGGAAAAATTGAAATGGTGTATGAAGAAAATTTGGTTGAAAAGGAAATAAATATGCTTTAGAGCGGATGAATGACTGAGAAATTTTGAAAAGGTTTTTTGAGATCTGTAAATTTGTTGTGTTGTGAACCTGTGTGTAAGTCTCTTATGTCTGTTTCCTTCATCTGTAAGGACGACAAATAGAAGAGGTAATTTGTTGGCAAGTTCTTTTGTCCCTTTCCACTGGCAAGGGTTACAATAGGATCCACTCTCTTCTTCTGTCATAGGTAATGAGTTGTATGATTTTTGTTCTCCCTGTATCAAATGATTATAAAAGTAGTTATGTAGTTTTATTTAAAAAAAATTCTTCTATAATCATGTGTGTATTTAGTATTATATTTTGTGTGTATGTTGATTATCTGTGAATAAATGTGTGTTTGTGGGTATTAATGCTCATGTCTCCCTCCTTGAGAAGGGGACAGTGTATTAAATAATTTTAAATGTGTGTATGAATGGTTGTGTGTATGAATGCTCCTGTCTCCCTCCTTGAGAAGGGGACAGTGTAGTAAAAAAAATTAAATGTGTGTATGAATGATTGTGGGTATGAATGATTGTGGGTATGAATGCTCCTGTCTCCTTCCTTGAGAAGGGGACAGTGTAGTAAAAAAAATTAAATGTGTGTATGAATGATTGTGGGTATGAATGCTCCTGTCTCCTTCCTTGAGAAGGGGACAGTGTAGTAAATAATTTTAAATGTGTGTATGAATGATTGTGTGTATGAATGCTCCTGTCTCCTTCCTTGAGAAGGGAACAGTGTAGTAAATAATTCAAATGTGTGTATGAATGATTGTGTCCTGTCTCCTGAGTGTTTGAGTATAGTTATGTATCTAATATATGTGTGTTTGTTTGTTTTTAATATTTGGTGTGGGTATATGTGAGAGATATTTAACATTGTATGTTGTATGTGGAGGGAAAGCTAAATAGAGTTTATATTCATCTGTCATGTTTTTACTGAATATCTTTTTAGAATTTGATAGCTGTATGCTAGTTTGCCTGTGTGTTTGTTTATGGAATATTATCAATTTTAATTGAAAAAATTCAAGCATTAATACATTTTTATCTCGTGCGAATTTCCCTTGAATTTCATGCAAGTTTCTATGTGTAAGTTTTATTTTAGCTTTATTTTATTTAAAAAAATTTAATTTGAAAGTAAAGAAGATTTTAATCTGTATCTTTTTAATATAACTTTTTTTTTTAAAGAAAAGGACTCTGATGAACAGTAGGCTTCTTTATCTGGACCCTGACTTTGTCTTGGCCCAGATGCCAGACAGCAATTTAAGATAAAAGTGACTAAAAATCATAATGGGATTGCTAATATACATAGCATTACTCCAGATTACAAGTCACAAGTCAAGTCACTCAAAGTTGAGTGACTATTATTTGTTGGATGTAGAAAGGGGTTGCGGGCTGTACTTGGACATTGAACTCTGATTAACAGAAAAAAAGCTGCCATAAAGAAAATTTCATATGAAGGGCTATGAAAAGACCAATATTTCATCATAATCACAAAATCTTTTCAACTTTGTTGAAATATCTGCTGCTCTAGCCTTCACTAGTTCATTGTTGAGAATAATTATTTAGGTAACTTCATCAGCTATTCCTGTGAGATAAGCTCCAAAGAGAAAGAGGTCAGAATTTATCCCATTTCAATTAGTAGTTGGGAAATTCTCAGAGAGTCACCCCAGACCCCAGTCTGCAAAAGATGCATGCCTGTTTGTATTAAGTGCACTGAACTCCTCTGACTTTTTCAAAAATCTGAGAAATAGCTGCCAACATTTTTCATCAATTTATCTAGTGCTCCAACATTTTTCCAGTTTCCCCTCCAAAAATTAATGGTAATATAGGAATTATTAAATTAATAGCTAAATATCCTCCGACATTGTCACATTGCATGATATCAGGAATTTTTTTATTAGAGAAATTGAATATCCACCGACATATCATTGGAATTTACCATCAAATACAATCTGGGATGCATCCAGATTGCATTAGTTGTTGTTCAAGAGCTGCCATTTCACCAACAGGTTATTTGAAGAGCCGTGGCCCGTGGGGATATCCTATCTGAGCCGTGGGATAAAAAATGCAAGCCGTGGGATAAAAAATGCAAGCAGTGTGATAAAAAATGCGAGACGTGTGATAAAAAATGCGAGCCGTGTGATAAAAAAATGCGAGCCGTGTGATAAAAAATGCGAGCCGTGTGATAAAAAATGCGAGCCGTGTGATAAAAAATGCGAGCCGTGGGATAAAAAATGCAAGCTGTGGGATAAAAAATGCGAGCCGTGGGATAAAAACTGCAAGCATGAAGCAATGGGAAATAAAGCGAGCCGTGTTGGAAGGAGCAATTACTACCTAGATTTAGTTAGCGTCGGACCGGGTGGCTTTGCGCATTTTCCGCATACTTTGATTTTACGAAAAAACTAGAGAAGTCAGCAATCTGATTTTTTGTGTGCAGATAGATGAAGGGTAGACCTTGGTGCTCACCAAGTTTCAACTCTTTAAGTTCAATAGAAAAAAAGTTATCATCGAAAAACTGTGCGCAAAGATCGTGGGGATAAACCGGGTGAATTTTGCGCAATTACCGGGTGTACTTGCGCACTGCGCAAAATCACCCAATGTGAAACTGCGCAGTGCGCAAGCTCATCCTATGTATAAACTGTGCATAGAAAATCTAACCCCGATATGCTATGCAACTGCCGTGAATCTGCCCCAATCTTCTATGCAACTGCCCCAATCTGCTGTGGAATTGCCGTGAGTCTGCTGTGGAATTGCCGTGAGTCTGCTGTGGAATTGCCGTGAGTCTGCTGTGGAATTGCCGTGAGTCTGCTGTGGAATTGCCGTGAGTCTGCTGTGCAATTGCCGTGAGGCTGCTGTGCAATTGCCGTGAGGCTGCTGTGCAATTGCCGTGAGTCTGCTGTGCAATTGCCGTGAGTCTGCTGTGCAATTGCCGTGAGTCTGCTGTGCAATTGCCGTGAGTCTGCTGTGCAATTGCCGTGAGTCTGCTGTGCAATTGCCGTGAGTCTGCTGTGCAATTGCCGTGAGTCTGCTGTGCAATTGCCGTGAGTCTGCTGTGCAATTGCCGTGAGTCTGCTGTGCAATTGCCGTGAGTCTGCTGTGGAATTGCCGTGAGACTGCGGTGGAATTGCCGTGAGACTGCTGTGGAATGGCCGTGAGACTGCTGTGGAATTGCCGTGAGACTGCTGTGGAATGGCCGTGAGACTGCTGTGGAATTGCCGTGAGACTGCTGTGGAATGGCCGTGAGACTGCTGTGGAATTGCCGTGAGACTGCTGTGGAATTGCCGTGAGACTGCTGTGGAATTGCCGTGAGACTGCTGTTGAATTGCCGTGAGACTGCTGTGGAATTGCCGTGAGACTGCTGTGGAATTGCCGTGAGGCTGCTGTGGAATTGCCGTGAGGCTGCTGTGGAATTGCCGTGAGGCTGCTGTGGAATTGCCGTGAGGCTGCTGTGGAATTGCCGTGAGGCTGCTGTGGAATTGCCGTGAGGCTGCTGTGGAATTGCCGTGAGGCTGCTGTGGAATTGCCGTGAGGCTGCTGTGGAATTGCCGTGAGGCTGCTGTGGAATTAACGTGAGGCTGCTGTGGAATTAACGTGAGGCTGCTGTGGAATTAACGTGAGGCTGCTGTGGAATTAACGTGAGGCTGCTGTGGAATTAACGTGAGGCTGCTGTGGAATTAACGTGAGGCTGCTGTGGAATTAACGTGAGGCTGCTGTGGAATTGCCGTGAGGCTGCTGTGGAATTAACGTGAGACTGCTGTGGAATTAACGTGAGACTGCTGTGGAATTGACGTGATATAGGAGTATCGGGGATGAATATCACAGGTTTATTAATGAATAAGAGCTTTTTCACTTTATTAATAAATGTGCGCAAGTCCACCCGTGAATTTTAATATTCCCAGTGTGATGTTGCGCATCTAGTATATTGGTTATATCTCAATAATTTATAATTATTATTAAAATCATCTTACATGACGTTAATCTGCAGTAAATTATGCGTATCCAACGTAAATTGCAATCAAATTGGAGCATAATTATCAACACTACAGCATAGTTCGCGGAGATTCGATTCTAGTCCAAAATAATTATTTTGCCATAAAAAACATAGGTCTCTGTTTGAACACTTAGTATCTATACCTAATCTCTTACAATTTTCGTGAAATTTATGCACTAGGGGGTTTAAGAGCTGCTCTTTCCAATGGTGTTGTCAAATTTAAAATATTTTCACGCATTCACCTTCAATTACCGATGCGCAACTTCACCCGGAATGTTGAAGTGCGCAAAGCCACCCGGTCTGACGCTACTTATTAACAGACTGGGAATATTTGATCAAGTGAAAATTGACATTTGATGAGCCGCAAAGTTTTAAAACTCCATATAAATGTCTTTTAGAAGACCGTGAGTTTCGAAAAAATTCACATAGAATGCAATCTGGGGATACATGAAGTTATGAAGCAGAAGTTCATCCGGCCCCAGTCTGGAAAACTGCTTAGGCTAACAGATGAATTCCCAAGCAATAAAGCAAGTCCAAACTCGCCATTTTAATGGCGAGTTTTTCAAAAAGAATTTGGAACATTTTTCCAAGACTTTGCAGGAGTTTTTTATTGAATTTTAGAAATTTGAGATCTCTGCGGGTGATCATGAATTAATTCAAATTCCTATGTTACCATTGATTTAGCTGTGGGAGATTTTGAATTAATTCCTATGTTACCATTAATTTACTTTTAGCTGCGGGAGATTCTGAATCTGCTGCTGAGAGTCAGAGTAACTCTCTCTCAAATTAAAATCTCTGCGTGAGAAGGGACACATTCCGCAGACTGGCAGCACAGCCAGCACTCTTGGCCTTTTTTCATCAGTACTCGCCTACTACTCGGTATCTGCAAAATTTGGCCGATGGTCCGATACTTGGCTATAAAATCTAATATTGCAGGGTAAACCAAGCAAGAGCTTATGCACGTAGAATACAGCGAAAAGCCAGGAAATAATGCTGGATTGATTTCATAGATAGAATAAACTCAACCACTCCAATTAATAAAGTATTCACAATAATAAAGAAAATTCAAGGAAAGCATAGGAAAATCCCCCCTATAACCTTCCAAATAAACGAGAATATCATCATGGAACCAAGAAACATAGCAAATCTTCTAGGCCAGAACTTCTCTGAAATTTGCTCCAACAACAGCTACTCCCCTGCCTTTCAAATTGTGAAAGCAAGAGTGGAACTGACCCCCATTAGCTTCGGACCCACTAATAATGAACCATATAATGATGCCATATCCATGGCAGAGCTAAGAACTGCCCTTGCTGAAACCAACAACACAGCATGTGGTGAGGATAGTATATACTATCAGATGGTCAGGAACTTACCTGAGATATCACTAAATCTACTATTGGACATATTCAATAGATGCTGGATAGAGGGAACATTACCAAGCAGATGGTCTCGTGTAGTGCTCCTCCCTTTCTTGAAGCCCGGCCAACCACCTGAAAGTGTCAGCAGCTACAGACCAATAGCATTAACCAGCTGTGTATGTAAAATCTTTGAAAAGATTGTCAATGCTAGACTGGTCCACTTCATAGAGGAGAACTCTCTCCTCAATGAACTACAGTATGGTTTCAGAAAAACGAGAGGCACCGAGGACGTCCTTGCACGCATAGAAGACGCTATCTGTTCAGCCCTTAGCCAAAGAAAGACGTTGTATGCTTTCTTTTTGACATACGTAAGGCGTACGATACAGCGAGGAGATATGGGATACTGCGATCACCTTGGAGATTCGGTATAAGAGGACATATGAGCAACTTTATCATGAACTTCCTGAGTGATAGAACTTTCAAAGTTAAAGTTAGCGATGCCTTTTCAGCAGATTTCCCACAAGACCATGGTGTACCACAGGGAAGTGTGCTGAGCTGTACTCTGTTCCTCATTGCAATGAATGAGGCAACTAGCAACCTACCTGTTGGAGTAAGTGCCACACTCTATGTAGATGACCTGGCTATATATATGCCCTGCTCATATACACCGATAGCTACCAGAATCCTCCAAAGAGCTATTGACGGTGTGTCCCGGTGGGCAACGGAGAATGAATTCAGGATTGCTCCCGAAAAGACTGTTGGCTGCATGTTCCACAAGGGAAAACAACATGACGACCCACCCCCTCTGACACTTGACAACCAGCAAGTAGAGTTCAGAAAAAGTGTAAGATTTCTTGGTCTGATCTTCGACAGAAGAATGAACTGGCGAGAACACGTTGAGTCGCTCAGAACACGATGCCTTAGAGCAATGAATGCCATCAAAGCTGCTTCCCATCTCTCCTGGGGAGGAGATCGCATAACCCTACTGAGGCTATATTGTTCGCTAATTAGAAGCAAGATGGATTACGGATCACAATTTTATGGCAACACGACCACCATGATCCTAAAAAGACTAGACGTAGTCCATAATACAGCCATCAGACTAGCCCTAGGTGCCTTTAAATCGTCCCCCATTCCAAGCCTTTATGCAGAATCAGGAGAACCACCTGTGAGATACAGGAGAGATCAGCTCTCCTTACAGCACTATGTCAGACTCCAGAGGATCCCAGAATCAGCAGCAGTTACCTGCGTCCTTGAAGATTGCGAAGACCAGCAGTATGAGGGAAAGTTATCCCCCTTTGGCATGCGCTGTCAACGCCTCATAACCGAGCTAGGTGTGGACTTTCCAGGCTGTTTACCGCATTTACTACACAGTAGTCCACCATGGAGACTAAACATGACATGCTGCCGCGACCTATGCAATCAACCGAAAAGTCAGATACCACCGGCGGAATTACACCGGCGTTTTGTGCAACATGTTTTGGAAAAACACCCAAACTCAACCCATATATATACTGATAGATCAAAAACTGACACTGGAGTGGGATATGCCCAAGTGTCTGAGCTGGGAACAGTGTCCATAAGTCTATCGAGTGATGCAACAATATTTACCGCTGAACTCTTGGCAATCAGAGACGCTGTCATCTTCTGTGCCCAAGAAAACCTTTACCCCGCAGTCATCATATCAGACTCAAGAAGCTCCCTTGCAGCAATAGAACACATGAACTCACCACACCCAATAGTATCAGAAATACAGCATTTACTTATCGAATGTAGAAATGGCGGAAATACCGTCGAATTCTGCTGGGTGCCTAGCCACATAGGTGTAGTAGGCAACAAAGCGGCGGATAAATCCGCAGCAGAGGCTGCGCAGGCTCAGGTAGTTGATCCAGCCCTGTTGCCATTTAGAGACTACTACCCCAAAATCAAGAAGATTGTAAGAGAAGTATGGGCATCGGAATGGAATGGAATAAGAAGTAACAAGTTGACACATATCAAAGATACTGTAGTTCCTTGGCCTTCATCCAACCAAAAAGTAAGGAAGATCGAGGTGATGCTCTGCCGACTGAGAATAGGCCACACCTTCTTAACACACAGACACCTGATGGAGAGAGATGACCCACCTGTGTGTCAGCAATGCCACTCTGCTTTGTCAGTAAGGCACATGCTCGTGGAGTGCCCAGGCACAGAACAAATCAGACACAACCAATATGGCAGAGGACCAATATCTCTTGTAGACGTGCTTGGCGAGAATACCGGACAGTTCAACGTAACAAGACTCTGCACATACTTGAGGAGCCTTGGAGTAGATGAGATTTAAGGAGAATGCGCCACGAAATATCCGACCCCTACGGACGACGTGGCAGAGACCTCAATGAATCAATCAGGGTCACATCACATAAGAGCTATAGTGTGTGTGCGTATTTGTTTATGCGCAGAAAAGTCTAAAACTTGTATCAAGCCCAAGGCGTAGCATACCTTGTAAGTAAATATATTGTAACCCAGTTACTCTTTAGAATATTGGAGATATTTGGGATATTCTCTCCCGAATAATTTTGAATTAATTCCTATATTTACATTAATTTTGCTATGAACACTTCTGAATTAATCCCTATATTTACATTAATTTTGCTACTAACAGAAATCACAATAAGATATCTCATTCTCTACGAACACTTTACACCAGTTTCTGCCTACTGGTGACTGGTCTTATTGCTTCATTTTATCTTTACTAGCTTCATTTTTTGTTAATGTTCTTTACTAGCTTCATTTAATTCTTGATCATTATCTTTACCCAAGTTTAATAGTATGGCTCATAAACTCTCCATTTATCTCTCCAAAAATCACCAAATTTCTCTTAAAAGGATCAAATTATCATAAATTCTCTCCAAAATAACATTGTTAGCATAGGAGAAAATAGATATTTCTTGTCATTTGCAATTTATCCCTTTCGCGCTGACTTTTTTCCTGCGTTATTTATGAGTAATAATTGAGTGTTTAATAATATCTATGTACTTTTAACTTATTTCAATCTATCGATATAGCGTTCATTTCAAATTGTGATGAGACAGTATGTTCCACCAGTCTTGTACATCACAGACTATGTTGGGACAATATATCCCAATAGATTGTGTTTGTTACTATAGTGGGACATATTAGCCCATTCGGCACGAAAGGGTTAAAGGCTCAAAATAACTGTCACACAAACTCCCTATTAAAATGGAGAGTTTGGACTTTGGACATGCTTTATTACCTGGATTTTTAGTAGCTTCATTTCTGGTCGTTATCTTTACTAGCTTCATTTCTGAGTCGTTATCTTTACTAGCTTCATTTCTGAGTCATTATCTTTACTAGCTTCATTTCTGAGTCGTTATCTTTACTAGCTTCATTTCTGAGTCGTTATCTTTACTAGCTTCATTTCTGAGTCTTTATCTTTACTAGCTTCATTTCTGAGTCTTTATCTTTACTAGCTTCATTTCTGAGTCTTTATCTTTACTTGCTTCATTTCTGGGTCTTTATCTTTACTTGCTTCATTTCTGGGTCTTTATCTTTACTTGCTTCATTTCTGGGTCTTTATCTTTACTAGCTTCATTTCTGGGTCTTTATCTTTACTAGCTTCATTTCTGGGTCTTAATCTTTACTTGCTTCATTTCTGGGTCTTTATCTTTACTTGCTTCATTTCTGGGTCTTTATCTTTACTAGCTTCATTTCTGGGTCTTAATCTTTACTTGCTTCATTTCTGGGTCTTTATCTTTACTTGCTTCATTTCTGGGTCTTAATCTTTACTTGCTTCATTTCTGGGTCTTTATCTTTACTTGCTTCATTTCTGGGTCTTTATCTTTACTTGCTTCATTTCTGGGTCTTTATCTTTACTTGCTTCATTTCTGGGTCTTAATCTTTACTTGCTTCATTTCTGGGTCTTTATCTTTACTTGCTTCATTTCTGGGTCTTAATCTTTACTTGCTTCATTTCTGGGTCTTTATCTTTACTTGCTTCATTTCTGGGTCTTTATCTTTACTTGCTTCATTTCTGGGTCTTTATCTTTACTTGCTTCATTTCTGGGTCTTAATCTTTACTTGCTTCATTTCTGGGTCTTAATCTTTACTTGCTTCATTTCTGGGTCTTTATCTTTACTTGCTTCATTTCTGGGTCTTAATCTTTACTTGCTTCATTTCTGGGTCTTTATCTTTACTTGCTTCATTTCTGGGTCTTTATCTTTACTAGCTTCATTTCTGGGTCTTTATCTTTACTAGCTTCATTTCTGGGTCTTTATCTTTACTTGCTTCATTTAAAGGTTATCTTCTTCTGGAAAGGCAATTGAAGACTTTGTAAACTGCTCTATTTCATTTGGTTAAATTTAAAAAACAAATTGGTGTGGTTAGGGTCACCGATTCAAATAATTAAATATAATTTTTTTTTTACTTTTTAATTTGAAACCTTCTTTCAATCATCAAAATATTAATGTTAACGTCATCACTAGGTAAATCCTTTGTTTCCTGTCAAGTATGTTTTAAATAATTTAGGTAGCTACCTTATATTCACATCTATTTCAAATATCATTAATTTGTGAAATATTTGATAAAAATCCTTCCAATACTATTTCAGCAGTTAATAACAAGAAGAAGAAGAAAAAGAAAAGCTCATTTTTAGATTCCAGTTTATTTCTTGTACAGTTAATTCTAACACTTCTATCTTATTACAGGGAAATATGGCATTAGAAGTAGAGAATATCGTTTCTATTAGCATTATGGCTATAGGTGGAGTGTTACTAGCTCTAGCAATGTCCATTATAGGTGGCAACAGGAAACTAAAAAGGCACAAAGAATGCTCTAGTCGTGAGCCTCACATTCCTGGATCAGAGACAAATAAGGTAAAGGTGCAGCACTCTCTTTAGATGATAAGTTGTTTCAAAGGGAGGGTGAGTACCCTCTTGAGAATGTGTTGTGCTTCTTTAGGTTCTTGAAAAGTGTGTGACAATCTCGAGATTGTTGCACATTTTCAAGATCCTAAAAGTGCGCAGCTCATTGTTGCATGTAATAACATGTAATTTTATGGATAACTTTTCTTAATTGTTTACTTAAATCTAAAGACTATATTTTTATATCAAAAAGAAATAGAAAACATATGAGGTTAATTCCAAATGTTTGGTAGAATGTTTGATATCTCAGTAAAATCAAAATACCAGTTTTTTTTAAGTTTCTTTAAGTAACCAATATATTACCTAGTTATTATGTATAGCTTTAACTATCATATTTTGATGAAATGGACAAATTAAATGCATAAATAATTGATTATCTACTCCATCACTGTTGGCCCTGCTTCAGACCCTTTACCTGCCTTGCACACTCTCTAGATTGTCGAGCTTTTTAATTATTTCTAAATATGTGCAGCTCTTTCTTGAGATTATGCAAATTGGCAAATGGCGCAGAACATGCATGTTATCCAAGTACTATGTAATATGATATGCTTCGTTCAACTAAATAATGCTCATAAAATATATGAAAGCACCATCTAGTGATAAATAGATAAAGTTTTTCACAAATCTTAGTAGCCGTCTTGTTTATTCCCATAAAGGTTTTACAAATAATGTTTATACTGCATGTAACAGTCATTCATATTTATAATGCTAGATGTTGTTGAAAAATTAGTAGTATATACCTATAGTTATTACCTGGATATCAAAAATAATAATCAAGATAAGCAACAATGAAACTGAAAATCTACTTAAAAATATTATCAATAAAATCTGAAGAAACAAAATGCCACTCTTATCTGCCTAATAAATAAGATTGCTACCCACTTTTACTAGTATATACAGGGTGGGGCGTAAGTTTGGAAGCAAATGAAAATGCATATTATAATCCAACGAAAATTATATTTAATAATTTACAGTTATGTATTATTACATAAGGGTTTTAAGAATTCAAAAATCATAAATTTATTCAAAATGTCCTCCCTTGTTTTTAATAACAGCCTCAAATCTCCTCCGAACTCCTCCTACTGCGGCACGCAACTGTTCTTGTGAAATTTCCTCCCAAGATCTCTGGAGCGAACGCTTTAAATCATCCACACTGAGATGGAATTTACCACAGGCCTTTGATGCAAGAATGGACCATACCGAAAAGTCCATAGGAGTAACATCTGGGGAGCAGGGAGGCCACATTTCTTTGGACCAAAACCGTGGAAGATGGTCATGGCACCAGTTTTGAGTGACATTTGCAGTATGTGAAGTCGCGCCGTCTTGCTGAAATGTCCATAGAGTGTCATTACCGAAGTGATCCTTAGCTGACTCCAACATTGGCGTCAAAATATTCTCAATATAACATTTAGCATTGATTTTGGCACCTTGTTCCACAAAAATTAAAGGAGATCTCCAAGTTTCTGAAATGGCGGCCCAGACCATTACTGAAGCAGGTTTCATGGTTCTGTGGACAGTTTTTTGGTTGTATGGGATGTCTTTTGCACTTTTACCAATTATTCTGTCATTCCTCCGGTTGTGAGCCATTTCCACTGTGAAAATTTTTTCGTCAGACCAAACAATTTCACCAGCCGTGCCAGACTTCAATTCTCTCAGAAGTGCTTTGCTTCTCTCCAATCTCTTTTTCTTTACAGCTTCTGACAGAGTCTTTCTCTTTTGGAGGGTGAAAGAGGACATCTTTAGGTCTTCTTTGACAACTCTTTTCATTGTTCTGGGACTCACATTAGCTGTTTTGGCTAACAATCGTATTGAATTTTCGGGTTCCTCCTGATCTTCTCTCGGGCACATTTTATCAGTTGTTTGGTGCGTTGTGAGCGTGGTCTACCACTTCTTGAATGATCAGTCAACTCTCATCTCTCATTAAAACGCTTCACACACTTCCAAACAGTTGATCTCGCTATTGAGAGAGTCTTTGAAATGACGGAATCTGACTTCCCGGCACGGTGTAGAGCAATAATGGCTTCTCTTTTGTCTGACATTTTTGAATTGACTGAATTTTTGTAAAAAATAACACTGCCACGTCATAATGTAGTGTCTCTACTATAGTTCAAACCCTATCACCTACTTAGGAACTTATTTTTAAGAATTATATTAATGTTTGAAAAATTGCTTCCAAACTTACGCCCCACCCTGTATATATATATATATATCTTGCATTTGATTATCTTGTGCTTGGGAAGATAAGCCAACATTATATAAATGTTACAGAAGATTTAATGTGATCCATCGAGAAATATTGTAAATGATGCCATTTTTCAGGTGATCATCAAACTTTTTATATATTAAAAACTCTTTGTTTCTCATACATTAATATCAGCTGATATGGTTAAAATATGCCATATAAAAATTAGATGTTGAAATGTAAAAATATTTTATTGGTTTATTTCATTTTATGGAAAGAAATAATTCAATATTTTGATTATTTTCCCTTCAGAGCTTGAGGCAGGAAATTGAAAGAAGGATTGAGAGAGTGTCGGAGATCAAATATGAGCCAATGTTGCTGAGCACCGACTTCCAGCCCCCAAAGAATGAACAGACTCAGTACTACTGCCGCATGAAAGCTCTGGATCACCTCAATTACTTGGGTATGATCTATTTCTTGTCTCAAATAGTAGTGATGGAACGATTAATCGGAATCGGAGTTCCAAATTTTTAGGGCTAATCCAATACCTAAAACGATTATTGGTAAAAACTTAAAATTTCTGTAATAAAACTCAAAATTCTTGAATACTGAAGCCTCTGAAATTTTGAAAAACTGTAAAATTTTGAGAATTTAACAAAAAATCTAAAAACATCAAAAACTAAAACCCCAGAAAGCTCTAAAAAATTTAAAAATGAATAACCCCAAAATTTACATTGAGGAAATTCAAATATTTATAAAATTTGTATTGAATCAACACTCGATATCTATTGAAAACTAATTATTTTTTAACGGGAAAGTACACTAGTATGTAAATATGCAAGTTGCAACACATGTATGATGTAGCAGCTTGTGCCAATTGACAACATCACAGGAATTTTCTTCCAGATTTCCCATTGGTTCTGGAAAAATATCTATTTATGCCAAACTTTATTTGGCATTTTCAAATTTATGAATGTAAGTATGATTGTATGTTACATTAAATGTTTTATTTAACAACATATGACCATCATGCAGCTATAAGACTCCGAAGAAAGATGAATTTCATCAAAAATGGTCTTTCTTGGCTTACCTATAGAGATGTATAACCCCAAAACTGGTAAAGATTATAAACACCCTAAACTAGCATTGGAATTTTCAATATGAAAACCACTACGGTACAAATAATACAATGGATTCATCATCTGTGCATGCTCCAGGAAAATATCTCGTGCTTTTTAACAACTTGATGTATCATTGTTTCATCAAAACATCAATTAACCAGATGATCATACATCAAAACTGCTTCTTGATAAACATTTGGCATATTAAAATATACCAAAATATTTGGCTAAAATGGGCCGAAATGTTTTGCTAAAATATCTGAAGTTTCACCTTAAAGTACAAATTAACTTATGGAATTATGAATAGTTTGACTATTCAAAAGGGTACTCTGTAAGGTAACTGTAGGTAGCTGAATATATAGCCAGATAAAAATAAGTAAAAAATAATCAGGTATAGGAAATTGGATCATTCTTAAATCAGTATCGTATCGGCATCGTTAAAAAGATTGATATCGTCCCATCACTATCAAGTAGCTAGAAGCTATTCTGTTATTTAGTTTGAAACTATTATATTTTGGTTAGAATATTATGCCATGATTATTACATCAAGGTATACTTGTTGTCGAACATCGTGGCTACTTTTTATCAAAGAATTAGAATTTAGAATAAAGTTATTTATAAATTACAGAGCAATATCTTAATTAGCTTCTAAAATTCTTATTGAATTAATGAAAATATTTATAAGTAGGTATAATGTAGGTTATTTCTTGTGATTCATAAGAGTAAATGTTAAAAGTTAGTTGCTGTGATCTCTTGAGTTCTACCTTTCTCAAACATTTGCAGCAGCAACATATTAGTTTTAATTAATTGTTCATTTTGTAGAGAAAGAGCTTTCGAAACTGTCTGGTGTAATACCTCGGCAGCAGCATGAGACTCTCAGAGGCTTCCTGATGAGACTCACACTGTCCACACCTTCTTGTGGAGTAATGAGTACAGCACAGCCACTGCCTTTGCTAAGGTGAGTACAGCACAGCCACTGCCTTTGCTAAGGTGAGTACAGCACAGTCACTGCCCTTGCTAAGGTGAGTACAGCACAGTCACTGCCCTTGCTAAGGTGAGTACAGCACAGTCACTGCCTTTGCTAAGGTGAGTACAGCACAGTCACTGCCTTTGCTAAGGTGAGTACAGCACAGCCACTGCCTTTGCTAAGGTGAGTACAGCACAGCCACTGCCTTTGCTAAGGTGAGTACAGCACAGCCACTGCCTTTGCTAAGGTGAGTACAGCACAGTCACTGCCCTTGCTAAGGTGAGTACAGCACAGTCACTGCCCTTGCTAAGGTGAGTACAGCACAGTCACTGCCTTTGCTAAGGTGAGTACAGCACAGTCACTGCCTTTGCTAAACTGAGTACAGCACAGCCACTGCCTTTGCTAAACTGAGTACACCACAGCCACTGCCTTTGCTAAGGTGAGTACAGCACAGCCACTGCCTTTGCTAAGGTGAGTACAGCACAGCCACTACATTTTCAGCTCAGACATATTGTTGTCGATGCTGATTATTCTTCCAAATTCAATGATGGATATTAAATTTATAATGTATCTTTTAAATGAGTGATACATATGACTAAGGAAAACTGCCCTCTCTTCAGTTTATGTTTCAAGTGTTCTCATCATCTATTAGGTTGATCATTATATCAGTTGTACTAATGTTACCCGTGAATAGAAAATGCATCTTGTGTCTTCATTACAGAGGAATGGAACCACGGTTACTTCACCAGCTTTGTGACCTGCATTCTCATGCCCGGTACCATGCCCACCCCTTTGGGCGTCACCAACTCACCACCACTCACGCATTAATGCTCAGGGTACTGCATTGGTGAGTAACTCATTCTCAGTCAGTGTGATATCTTTCTAAACTTGTAAGACATATTTCACATGGGACGTTTTTTCATGCAGCATGAAAAAGTGCCCAATCTAAGCGGACATGCAAAACACGTATGTTTATTCAATCGTAGTTTCTTTTCATGCAGCATTTTTTGCTGTGGCATGAGTAAAACACCTTTTTGAAAGGGGCCTAATTCTTCAATAGAATATTTATAAATGAATCCCATTGCAGTGGTCGGTCCAGGGGTCTTATATCCTCATCGGAGGACCACTTGAAGGGTCCCAGTGACCATGACTCTGCAATAGACACTGACCCAGTGGACCTGGACCCTCTTGAGAGTAACCCCCCCTCTGTCTCTAGTCAAAGAAAGCACTACTCTGATGAGTTGGTACACAGGCCCCCTAATGAGTTGGTGCAGCGACCCCTGCCCCCCATACCCACCAGTGGGGAGATGGTGCGCAAGGAGTCACTGCCGCCCCTTGACAGGAAGGCTGCTGTGGATGGGGACAGAGTCACTGACAGTAGAAGTAGAGTCAAGAAAATGAAAAAGCAGAGACCTGCTCGACTAACTATTCAAGATGACGAGATAACAGAGTGATTTGATCCTAAATATCTGGACTTTTTTTATTATTTATCAAATGTATGTATAGCCATCACATTTATGCTTTTAATGCATTGACGTACATTGCTAACTTGATCTTCCTGCTCATAAAAAATCATTTTTTTTTCGCTTTTGGGCATACTACTGTAGGTATTTGCTAGCAACATTTTTTTCCATTTTAGAAGTCTTGTAGTCGTAAGAATCTCTTGTTAGTATATATGAAATCTAATAGATTTCGTTTTCGTTGTGTTCATACTATTTTTTATTCAATATTTCGATGCTTTTTAGCTAACATTTATGATGCCAAATATTGAGACGTCGGTGAGGTGAGTAAATAAATTCACCAAACAAGTGGTAGCTATCTGTAAAATTTCACTCCTATTCAACTAACAACAACCAGTCGCACTAGAAAAGCTCGTCTACTACCATTCAGTTCTAATGGCAACTCTGACTAGTTTATAGAATCCAAAGTTTTTTTTAGATCTTAATATAGTTATTATCATTCAACATTGTAAAGTGAGACAATATCCTATCCTAAAACGAAAAAATGTCCGTTCTTATTGTCACATCATAGAGCCACTTCCCAGTGTGATTACTTCTTAAAAGTCCTTTGTATCTTCTCTCATTTCAGACAGATATAGGCTTGCCAATGTGATTTTGTTAGCTATTTAACACACCATTTACAAGTAAGTTACTTTTGTATATTTGTAAAGTTTCTAATTTTAATATTTCTGTCTGTGATATATGATAGTTAAGTTATAGATATTGTTAATGTACAGTCAAAGAAAAGTGTATCTGCAATTAATTTCAATTTACTGATTTCACATTTCCAAAAGGGAAACTAATTGTAATGTTTGTAGATATTTTGTAATTGAACTGGATAAATGATGAGAAATTGTTAAGGATAGGAAATTTGAATAGTGTCATTTTTGAAATAACAATCATACGGATACTCTTTTCTTTGGTGGAACATATAGCTTTAATTCTTGTGTAAGTACGACTATTTAGTTACCCGGTCACTTTCATTCCAGTTGTTATTATATGTTTGTTAGTTTTTAATGTAGATAGTATTTATATTTGCAGATTTTATTGAAGTTCTTCAAAAATAAAATTCTACTGATCTATAAATAATTAAAAGAATAATTGAATTTATTGAATGAAATAAATTAATGGCGACCGTCCACCCAAACTACTATAACTTTTTATTTTTCATATGAAAACGAAAGGGGGGCAGAAGGTTTGATTATCAGACCAGGAATCATTTTGACGTCAGAGGTATGGCCTTTGATTCTGAAGACGTTAATGACTTATTATATTAATTATCCATTTCTTACGAATGGATGTCTATTATTGCCATCCATGCACTGAGTCGACACAGTATTATTATTATTATTATTATTGCTTCATGTAGTCTTGATGCTTTTGATGCTAGTCATTTCGCATCGGATTCAAGTAGGGGTTAGATGATTTTGTCAATCATATCCATTTCTCTGAGAAGAATCAGTATTCTATCCATGTGGAACTGGACATCAGGTTTTTCTGCCAGCATAAGTTTTATGGTTTCTTCAGGGTTCATATCTTGAGTTTCAGGGAATATTCTATTTCTTATTTCCATATGTGAAGGACATTCTGCGAGGAAATGCTTGACCGAGAGAGGCACCAAACAGTCCTCACAAAATGGTTGATGCATTCTTTCCATGAGATATTGATGCGTTATCTTGGTGTGGCCAACTCGAAGTCTGGTTATTATCATTGATGTTTTTCGGTCAGGGTAGTTACTGGAAGGCCATGGGTCCACAGACTCCTTGATTAGTCTCAGTTTATTATGCTGTGTAGCTCGCCACTCTTCACTCCAAGAGTGTTTTACCTTATATCGTATGATCGGATACCAATCTTTGTATGGAGTTTCCTCATTGCTCACTTCGTTATCAGATTCAATTACTGCTGCAGCCGCATTGTCTGCCGCTGTATTTCCTGGAATGTCGACATGTGCAGGACACCAGCAGAATTTGACAGTCTTGTGTCTCATTTTAAGTTTCATAAGCCATACAATAATCTTATTAATAAGAGGGTGTGTTGATTCATAATGATCAACAACACGGAGAGCACTTTGAGAGTCACAATATATAATAAACTCATCTCGTTCAGTTTCAAATGCAATTTGGAGAGCACATAATATACCGCATAATTCAGCAGTAAATATAGAGCTTTCAGTCATGAGTTTAATGCTCTTAGTGTCCAGCAGACTCACTGCAGCAGCACCAACTCCAGTCTCTCGCTTAGCCCCATCGGTGTAGATAGGAAACTGATGGTTGTGACAATTCTGTAGGTGATCGTAGAAATACATTCTCATGGATTGGTCAGAACAGGTTCCTTTCTTTGGGTAGTCGTACAATTGACAAATTAAGTCAGGGCACGCCTGCCACACAGGTTGTACAGAGAACTTAAATGGCAGTGTGGCAATGTCAATGTCGAGACTGAGGAGCAGGTTGCCTATTTGTTCAGCAATAATGTTATTGTTATCATCATTCTGGTGAACATATCTATAGGCAGCTGAGGTTTGGAGTTGCAGAGTCCTGGCATGGTATTGGAGTAGAAGCTGATCTCTGCGTTTCTGCAGAGGTAGTTCACCACAGTCAGCATACAAACTCAGGACCGGGGATGACCTATAAGCGCCAGTACACAATCTTATCGCAGCATGATGAACTGGATCCAACTTCTTCAGATTACTCTCCTTTGCAGTGTTATAGATGAATGATCCATAGTCAAGTTTTGATCTGATGATAGCGCGATATAGTCTGAGAAGTGTCGTACGATCCGATCCCCAAGTAGTGTGAGAAAGGCACTTCAGGAGATCAAGTCTCTTCATGCAGTCCAGTTTAATGCTCTGTATGTGGTCTTTCCAATCTAGCTTTCGATCGATTATCATTCCAAGGTATTTTATAGATTCTCTATTGACTATTATTCTGTTGTTAAGAGTAATCTTGAGAGGGGGCTGAAGTTTCCTTTTACGATGAAAGTGGATACAATTCGTTTTCGATGGCGAGAATGTGAAGCCATGAGAGGTTGCCCATGATTCTATTTTGTTGATTGCACTCTGAAGTCTACGTTCCAGACCAGAAACATAGGTTCCACTGCAATAAATCAAGAGGTCATCAACATATAGCAGGGCTTCAACACCATTAGGTACACATGAAAGGATTCCGTTGATGGCCAGCGAGAACAATGTGCAGCTTAAGACACTGCCCTGGGGCACACCCTGCTCTAGGTAGTGAGATTCTGACGTTACGTCACCAATCTTTGTCTTGAAGGTTCTATCAGACAGGAACTTCTGGATGATGACAGGTATATTGCCACGCATTCCTGTCTGATGAATAGCTCTGAGTATGCCAAATCTCCACGTTGAATCATAAGCTTTTCGAAGGTCAAAGGAGACGCACAGTACATGCTGTTTTATGCTCAATGCACCACTAACATCAGATATAAATTTATTCAGGGCATCAAGTGTGCCTTGCATTTTTCGAAATCCAAATTGGTGTTTTGGGATTTGTCCATTGCTTTCCAGAAAAAGAGTGAGTCTTGTGTTGATGATCTTCTCTAGCAATTTTCCAGGGCAGCTTGTTAAGGATATTGGCCGAAAGTTTTCAGCACAATCTGGTATCTTGTTAGGTTTCGGGAAGGATATGACAACAGATGTTCGCCAATCTTTTGGATAGTAACCAGTTTTTAGTATTTTATTAAATATTCCTAAAAGGAAATTTTTGCAACTTGGGTGAGACTTTTTAATCATATTGTAGGATATTTTATCTTCACCAGGTGAGGATTTGCAAGAAGACGATATCATTCTCTCAAATTCCAAGGTGCTGATAGGAGAGTTATATTGGTGTTCCTCTCGTGTTTTGAAGTTGAGAGGCTGTTGTTCAGCATTCTGACGCACTCGTTGAAATCGATGGTCATAGGAGTCATTGCTGCTGATAAGCGCATAATGAGAAGCCAGAATTTCTGCAACTCTATCCCTCTCAGCCACCGACTCACCATCAACAACCAAGCATGGAGATTTTATGTTTTGGTAACATCCTCTAATCTTCCGAATCCTCTTCCAAATTTTGGACATAGGAGTGTTCGAGTTAATGCTATTCACATACTTCATCCAAGATGTTTTCTTCGCATTTCTGAGAGTGTTTCTGGCTATAGCCCTTGCGCGACAGAATGCAATCTTGTCTACAATCAGTAAGCTTCTCTGGTATTTGCGCTGAGCTCTCTTTCGATTCCTAATAGCTTCAGAGCATTCATTCGACCACCAAGGTACTCTTTTGGATTGGAGTGAACCAGAGGACTTTGGTATTGCGATATCTGCAGCGTTTCTTATGAGATTGTTGAATTGCACCAGAAGTTCGTCAACTGTATTGTTTTCAATGAAGTCATCTTCAAGTTGAGTTGCAGTCTCCAATTCATACAGAGCCCAATCAGCTCTGTGTTCCAGATATCTGACTTGAGGTGAATATGGGACGGCGGCATTTTCTTCAATACATATAGGATAATGGTCACTACCATGCAGATCATCCATCGTTGCCCATACAAATTCAAGGGCAGCCTCTGCTGAACACATGGTTAGGTCAATGGCTGACGAGCTGCCATTCTGAACATAGAAATGAGTAGGGCTGCCATTATTCAATAATGACATGGAGGTTGACAGTAAGGCTCTCTCTATTGTCAGTGCTCTGGCATCTGATCTGTCACACATAGGGTCCCATAGATGGTGTCTACAATTAAAGTCACCACAAATCATAGCAGGCATCGGTAGTTGGTCGATAAGGGAGGTGATAGCATCTAGAGAGAGCCTCTCATTGGGGGAAACGTATACGTTACACAGTGTGTATTGGTGCCCCAATCCAACTCTAAAGGCTGTAGCTTGTAGACTACCTCTCAGGTCAATTCTATGATGAGGCACATCATTTCTAATTAATGTCGCAAGTCCATTGCCTGGTAGTGGATTATTATAGTCACAATATAGTGTGTATCCACTTGGAGGTCTAAAGTTATGGTTGTTTAGCATTGTTTCCTGTAGTAGTACAGCAGCAGGGTTTTCCAGGTTGATGATCAGTTTGAGGTCTTCATATTTGGAACGGTACCCTTGGCAGTTCCATTGTATGATTTTAGACATCGGTCATTATTCCTTAGCAGATCGTGATTGTCTGCTATGGTCTCGTTGGGGTTTATCTCTTTCTTTTGATAGCTTGCGCCTGTTGTTCAGGATTTCGTGCTGTGTTTGGGCATATATATCAGGGGCGGAGTGTCTTGCCCGTGACCTTGATCTCTCCGCGCCTGTCTCGAGTTGTATGGTAACTTCCATTGAGTTATCATTTTGTGGGGTTAGGTTTTGGGGAGGGGTATCATGTTTAGGGAGTTTCCGTGATTTATTTAAGTTTTCTTCTCTATCATGTCGTTCTGCTGACGACGATTCACTTCTATTCATGGTTCTCTTTCTGGAAGTTTGTTTTTGTTCTTTATTTCTGTTGGTCTCTGAATTGTTATTATTGTTATATTCTGGTGGGTTATTAATTATTGGAGGGATATTCTTAGCTGCAGTTACTTGAGCATATGATCTCAATAGAGTTTTAGAATTAACTTTTGCTCTTGCTTCAGCAAAAGTTAAGTGTTCTTTGGTCTTTATGGTTAGTATTTCTTTTTCTATAATATATTTAGGGCAGTTTCTGGAAGATACACTGTGAGGCTGTTTGCAATGCAGACATTTGGTTGGCCTGTCACATGTTTCAGCCCTGTGGCTCTCATCAAGATCGTCTCCACATCGTGCGCATACTGCTATAGGTTTTCTGCATTTAGCACCAGAGTGCCCATAGTTCTGGCAGTTAAAGCAGCGGCGTGGGAGAGGGATATAAGGTCTGACCCTCTCGGACAGTCCTGTCCTTATAGTAATTCGTTCAGGTGGGTACGGTACATTAAATGTCAAAATTAGGGTTGATGTCGGTTCTGGATTGTTTGATTTGGGGTTTCTAATTATTCTTCTGCAGTTCGTAACTCCCTGCTCTTTCAATCCCTCAGCAATATCACAATCTTCATATCCCTTCAAAATGCCACATGTTATGACACCTCGACATTGGTTATGATATTCATGCGGAGTTACAATAATGGGTTCAGACATAAGTTCTCTCATTTCTCTCAATTTACTTCCCTGCATCTCGCTTTTCACTTCAATGGTCCATGTTTTGTTACTAAAATCTTCCGATATTTTCTCGAAGACTCCAATATGGCTAGATACGGCTTTGTCAACTTTAAACATATTCAACTTTGTTAGATTAGCTTCGTGGCTAGACTTGATGGTGTAGAATCGTACAAATTTTCCGGGTCTATACATTTCATCAAAGGTATTCAATTTAGTTTTATCTCTAGGTCTGGTAGATGTACTACCTGCTTGTTTGTTCACTTTCTGAACATTGGCACTGGGTTTTAGTGCCTTGGCAGAGGTGGAAGATTGGGGCTCTCCCAAGCCACATTGTAGTAGAGTAGATCCAGATGAAGTTCCAGGTACAGAGTCAGTCGTTATCGGAGTGTCACTTGATCCGACCGGGAGATTCTTAGCACCCCCTTGCCCCCCACTCAGTGACGACTGGAGGGGCTGCCCGGGACTGGGGGCCGTGGCCTTAGTTGTACTTATCATGATTTGATCTTAGCCTGTATCAGAGGGGATTTTTGGTGAGGTTGCCTTCCTCGGTGGGATATTCTGGGTCGGTGATCTTATGGTCAGTCTGCGTGAGCTATTAGTCTGGCACCTCCGTGAGGACCTCTCCAGCATGATTGGATCTTCCGGGATGACTAGGTCACCCCACTGGCACAGCTCCTCACTTCATTGGTGCACTCAAGCCCCCCCACAACGTCAATGTTGCCCACTCGGGGGGGAGTCGACACAGTAACCTGTGAATGAAGAGTACTTAAACGTTCCCTCTTCTAAGAGAAGATTCTCTTATGCCTCTTTAAATGACCTGGTTGTGGATAGGGACAACTTTTAAACACAAAAAAATAATAATTTGTGCTTGTGCTCGGGGTCAGGGCATTGAATGGGTGTTGGTGGTCATGGATTCATAGGAGACAATTCAGACAAGAATTGTCTTTTATAGGTAGCAGGGTTGGATGAGTGCACAACAAAAGATGTAAATTGTTTATTAAAACCTGATGCTACTACCTTGTGTGAATTGACTCGAGTGTTGGCAAAAGATCGGGAGTACTCTCGCAATAAGCAGGTGTTGCAGTCATTGAAGATCCTCAATAGGGGAGAGGAGGGGTCAACACGACGAATCAGATTCCTTCTCTAACAGGCAGTCACTGACAGAAATCACGGGATAGTCCCTCCTGTAGCCAGTCAGGACGAACTCAGAGTCAGTTTGCTGCACAGTCTCCCTTAGACTATTTCAGCCATGGAGATAGGAACAGCAGCAAAGATGGCCATAGTGGTAACTACGTACAGTACCCAATCAGCACTGCTGACTGAAGCTTACCTCAGACTTACTGTTGGTCTATTTTTATGAAGATGGGGGAGAAGTCTGGTGAGGCAGTTTCAACAGACCATGAGAGCCAAATGTCCGGAAATGAGAGGTCAGGTGAAGAAGGAAGTCTAGCTGATAGCCTACAAAGATGGTATTAGAAGTGTGGTCTAAAATAGTGATCGGCAGCCCCCGGTCCGCGGGACAATTGGTTTGGACCGCAGAAAAATAATCAATAACTATACTTGTAACCTTGCATAAATATATAATACAAGTTGGTAGGCAAATTCTAATTTGGCCTACCCAATACTATTAGCTCCAATCATTCCCAGGCCGCAAGAATAATGTTTTATCGGTTCTTGATAATAATGTGGCTGCTGACCACAAAATCTGGCTGATAACCCTTGGGGCAGGTCTAAGGAGGAAATTGTAGGGATATAAATTGATGATGACCAGGAGAGAGGAATCATGAAGCTCTATGCAGACGCCGGCTACCTCAGTGCTGCCATTGTTGAGGTTCTACAAATAGGCGAGTAAAGCTACTCGAGTGTTTGATGAGGAATGGCAGTCCTCCCCCGCTCTGTCCCGGTGTAACACCGTGTAACCAGGGAAAACAAATACTTGTGTAATTTTTGGTAATGACTGTCAGGTCACTGTATCTAACAGCTGTAAAGCAAAGTTCAGGAGGAGGAATAATAGAATGAAGTCAGCAATTCGCCTTTATTCAAACAGAGACAAAATGCCTGATATACACATAAACAGAGGGAAAGGAAGAGGCGTTTGGGGTGACATCTATACGACACGCAGATGAAGTAGTTTCGACATAATTTATTACAGTCTACAGGTCTCAAGTCAATTAGTTCATAAGATATTTAAGTAACCAATACTTCATTGAAAAGGCCTGTCAATACTTTTAATAAATACAATGACTCGAAACTGCTTCCAAACTGGAAAATAGTCGGCGACTCCCCAAGATGCCTCCTCTACTCCTCCGTCGTATTTACCCTTACACGCGCATGAGGAATGAATACAGTCTGTGAAAGCACTAGGCAGCAAACCACAGCTTGAAAATAATCTAACGAGATTACTCACAAGCCTCATCCTCTCCCAAGTCAAGAAAGCATTCAGTTCATGGTTGGATAGTCATTAGAGACACAGTACGTGTCAGTTCAAAGAGTCAAACCATGTGTTGCTTTATTACAAGCGCATCTCTCTCGAGTGGGAGAAGACTGCTTTTCAGTGCCAATCACAGGCAGGCATCCAAAGCACCATGACGCAGTGTGCGGTCACTCAAGAGTATTGAGCGTCATATCTAGAGTAGTACACTCTTACATCTAAAGGCGTAGAGAAGAAATACTGTAAACAATAAATAAACAGATTGGAATAACTAACCCAGCACTATTTACCATCTGAAGAACAGTTCAGTATTATAAGCCATGGAGGCAATCTATAGATGACGAATAAAAACCACCACTGAGGCACCTATAACAAGACAAAGATCTAAACACCAGTTTAGAATATTCCTCATGTCAGAGCAGCTTGGGGCGATCGGTGCACCTATCATAGAACGGACTGTCTCTTATACAGATCTGCAAATCAGATACAGATCAACAGACCTCTTATAGGAAACCAGCCCATAATTTATAGGTCAACCAACCAATCTTAGACACGATTAACCCACCATATAAAAAAGAACAATCTAAAATGGGAGGAAGTTTAAATCCCAAAACCCTAGATTAGTATATATGAAGAACAGAGAGCTGAACTCAATTGTTTGTTTCTTGTGAGTTTCTCTTGCAAATTAGGAGGAATATTCTAGGGTGGTGTGCCTTAAAACAGGCACAGATAAATGAACAGTATAAACTCGGTCAAATTGAACAGATTAATTAGCTCTAGTTATTTTATTATGAAATGGTCTAAATTTACCTTTACCTTTTGAAGATTCTTTAAGAAAATGGAGCAAATATTAATGTAATTAAAACCAAAAGTCTTAATATTTTGCCGTTTGGACGCGGGTCTGCAAATGAGAATGACTGATAAGGTCCGTGTCAAATATGAGTACTGGTTCTACCTATACCCACTTACAATGTTAATAAACTAGTACTCCTTGTGATGAAACAAAAATACAAATGAACGGGACCATGTCAGTCATTAACATTTTATACACAGCACAAAGTGATAGAAAAACCCGTATGATTGAAGATTAATACTCAAAGGAATTTCTATATCATCTATCAAGAGGGTTGTTAAAATATCAACGTTGAAGATATTTTTAGGTTTAGATAGCTTTAACAAAAAAGTAGCCTCACCGTTGATACTTTACCAAGCCTCTTGTAAAGGCTGTGCATAATAGCAGTGCCACACAACAATGTCAGTGATTTACATGTAGTCATCTAGATCAATGTCATTGAACTCATCTTCCAAGTCTGCTAGTTGTTGCAAGTCCAGTTTGTATCGAAGAATGCCTGTGAGAAGAGAAATACAGTCAGACACACAAATAACAGACACAGCTACTAACTTTAATTATTATCATCTAAATGGGATAACCAGTTTAGTAATAATATGATAGCTACATGGTCATAATAATAACAGTACAAGCAGGTCCCGCTTTTATTACCAAAATCACAACTCAAACATATTACAAATAAAAAATTAATTGTTTAAAAAAAAAAAAAAAAAAAGAGTTGAAATTATAAAATAACATAATTCAGCTTTTATAAGAGAGAGACCTGCCTGTAATTCAGAGTAAATCTTAAATAAATTTAAAAAAATGATGTTAGTGGTCAGTCATAATAAACAAGAAAAAATAAACATAGAAGAGGAATAGATTAAAAAACAGATACACATTCTTCAAATATTTATCAAATAATTGAAGGCACAAAATTGTTAGGTTTTAAGAAATGACAGGAAACCTGTTAGCTATACAGTATGGGCCACAAAAATGTTTCCTCTTTTTCAAATGCTTATAAATCGTTAACCAATAGAACAAAAAACTGTATCTTGGTCTCTTTTTCCTCCGCCTCTTATTTTAAACTGATGGACATAGTTTGAGAACAGGGGAGCAAAGAGTGAGGGTGACTATTTTTGTCATTGCGCAAAGGTTATTCTTAGAGCTAACTCTGTGATTTTACTACCTAAAAAGCAGTGAATAAAAAAGGAAAAATAATAATAATGGTAGACATTCTAATACAAGGTGTTTACACTTCTTCCTTAGAACTATTTGGATATAGAACAACTTTAGTTACTTTTTGATCTCATCGAAGTTTTCACTCTGAATATTCGTTCTTCGCTAATTCATTGCATGGTTAAGGCTCGCTTCGTACTTGCATTTTTAACAGCGCAGAAAAAAACTCTCCCTAAAATGTGTTCACACTTGCGTTTTTTCATCGTTGAAGTAAAAATGTAATGTGATTTTTACATCATCGATGAAAAAAATGCAAGTGTAAACAAATTTCAAGAAGTTTTTTTTCCACGCTGTTAAAAATGCAAGTGTGAAGTGTGACCATGCAATAAACAAGCGAAGAACGAATATTCATAGTCACTAAGTGAAAACTTCAATGATATCAAAATGTCACTGAAGTTGTTCTATTTCAAAATAGTTTCCAAGGAAGAAATGTAAGCACCCTGTATTAAAATTTCTACCATTACATTTTTTTCCTTTATTCACTGCTTTTTAGTAAGTAAAATCACAGAGTTAGCTCTAAGAATGACCTTCGCGCGATGACGAAAATAGTCACCCTTAAACTATGTCCACCAGTTAAAAATAGTTTCTACTAGTTAATAGTACAGCAAAAAGGAATCTATTTTCTTGTAGTACTGATAGTTCTATTATCAACAAATGACATTAGTAAAATGTAATTCAGTCAGTGTATTCATGCCATTGCTCCCACCATTAATATCAAACTGACTCTGATGCAAACTAACACTTCCTTTCTATCCTAAAATTAGAGACACAAGTAAAGGTCTGACGTCGGTAGGGACACACACTGTAGACTGTCTTCTTGTTATTATCCTAATGTTATTGCTATCAGTGCTGAATGGTAACTATTGAAGGCGTTACTATTTTAGAATTCTATTTCTGTTGTTCTTATACTCTTTGGATTATTGCACCAAACTCACACTCAAATAGAGACTTTATTACGAGAACTCTGCTCTCAAAATAACCCAAAGGCCACACAGTCAAACTAAGCTTTGCTATTGAGAAGGGCTGTGACAATATGCGAAATGATATCGCATACACTATAGCTACTGATGGTGTAAATCGATTCATTACAGTTTGATTCCGTTAGTGTGTAAAATTTTCGGTACTTTTGAAGCATATTGTCACAGTCCTACTAATGACTTTTTATTTAGTGGCGCTATTCCTTTGCATTGTATATCATTTTAACAAAAAATACAAAATATTCTGATAGATACACGAGAAAAAAATAATTTATTATCTTTTTCAGGGGATAGAACACTAGTTATTATTTAGAATACAAAACATTAGTTATACTATTATTGTTTTGGTGTCACTACCAAACACACGTTAGCTCTCGAGTCAAAGGGTTAGAGTCTTTACCAGGTTACAAATAGTCCTCCAGATCAGAGTCTATATACTCTCCATTTTCATCCTCATCCAGGCAGTTCAGATCTATTTTGTACCGCAGAATACCTACCAAACTTAACAGTTAATCTCTAAAAAGATATTATTTGTCACAAAGAATAGAAGAATTTTAAATAATTACAATTAGATGAATAGATTACCAGTTTTACCACAGTATTAAGAATTTTACAAGTACTTTTTAATTTTATGACCCTATAAAATCATTGTCTAACTAACAATGAATGTATGTACTTAATAGTTGAGAGTCTAAGTTATATTAATAGAAACTATTTTGAGTTTGCAGACCTCTACCTCTTTTCCTGCACTTTATTGTTCTATTTATCCTGTTTAAAAAAGTTCTTTTCTCACCTCCTATTCCACCAAAGCCTCTGACGTACTGACTGCCTTCCTGTGACCTGTCGGTGATGATTTCAAGGGTGGAGCCAAAGTTCTTGTAGTTGTTAGCAAGCCACTCCAGTAGAGCCATGGAGTCTACCAACTCGTACTCAACGCCAGTCTGAAATGGTAGCAGGTTGATTAAACTAGGGGATGGTTGGATAATTTACCTTTAAAACTTACTACCCCCTAAAAAATTTAGTTATCAAAATTAAAATATTTCTACTTAGATTTAGAAAGTAATTCTCACAGCCTTATCAATGAAGTGCGTCTTGTCCTTCTCTTGCTCTGGCGTTAGGTACAGAATGGTGTCTTCTCCAGTCTGGTGGTTCTTGAGCACGAATCTGATGATGTCAAGGTTCTCCCAGCATATCAGTGTCTCCACACTACCACACTCCAAAGCCTTTAAGGTGTCAGTCACTCCGAAACAGTACTTGCCGGTGTCTTGGCTGATCTCCTCGAAATAGCGACCTATCAACTTTTTCTCCTGGATAAATTTCACGTTAGCTAGAGACTCGGCTGCAAGCTCAATGGCCTGGTTGAAACCGTTCTCACCACCGTATGAAACATCAACCAGCTTGATGATCTTGGCCTGTAGCCGAGGGTCGAACATATCTGACTGTGATAACTCTGTCTTGAAGTCTGCTGAACCTGCAAGCACCATGCCTGCAATGTTAGGTTTGTCATTCATGATGAAGAGAGTGACAGCAGTTTCTGCCACTTTACGCACGTAGTTGTGACGCTTCTCCATTCTCAAACGAGCAAAACGCAGAGCAGACTGACCACCACGACCTGAAAAAGAGTAAACAACAAAATATTAGAGGAAGAAATTTGGAGATTGAGGATGTTTACTTTTAAAAAATTGGTCAGTCACCTTTCAAAAGTACTTCTAAAATTTTCTCTCACATTGCTACCTACACATTCAATGAAAATTGTCTGAGTATTCATCACCTTCAATATCAACCGCTACTTTTCAGATCAGGAGAAAAACTTTGAAATGCTTTGGGAACAAGAAATTCCTGAAATACCTTAAAAGGTGAACATGAAACTGATGAAAGGATTCTTTCACATTATTCATTACTTGAGTGGAGTAGGATATTCTTGATACCTCAGATCTTTCCATCCAGATTATCAAACTAATCAATAGAATCACAATGAAAGAAATGTGATTTTATGCTTTATTCTACTGTTAAACAAAGTCCATTCTTTTCCATCAACAACAGACAGATGACTGTCTCTGATTACTTGCCTTCATTCTTTCCTCTCACCTCAGTACTTCTAATTCTCACTAAGATGAACACATCAAAAGTAGATCACTCACCGTGCTTCTTGGGTAAGTCCACAGTGAACTTGTGCAGCACTTCTCTAGTGTTACCCTGCAGTGTACCAAACAGTGCACCGTTACCATCCATAACTATGAAACCGAACTTATTGTCATCTGCTAATAGAGCCGAGAGAGCCTCTGTGTGGAACTGGGGACAGAGGAGGGGAATTAACTTTGTGAATGTTATTTATTAATATAGTCCTTGATATAAACTCTTAGCTACAGCTTTGATATTATGAGTAAACAATGTAGCCACAAATTTAATACTACCATGTACAATGTAGCCACAAATCTAATACTACCATGTACAATGTAGCCACAATCTAATACTACCATGTACAATGTAGCCACAATCTAATACTACCATGTACAATGTAGCCACAAATCTAATACTACCATGTACAATTTAGCCACAATCTAATACTACCATGTACAATTTAGCCACAATCTAATACTACCATGTACAATGTAGCCACAAATCTAATACTACCATGTACAATGTAGCCACAAATCTAATACTACCATGTACAATGTAGCCACAAATCTAATACTACCATGTACAATGTAGCCACAATCTAATACTACCATGTACAATGTAGCCACAATCTAATACTACCATGTACAATGTAGCCACAATCTAATACTACCATGTACAGTGTAGCCACAAATTTAATACTACCATGTACAATGTAGCCACAAATCTAATACTACCATGTACAATGTAGCCACAATCTAATACTACCATGTACAATGTAGCCACAATCTAATACTACCATCTACAATGTAGCTACAATCTAATACTACCATCTACAATGTAGCTACAATCTAATACTACCATCTACAATGTAGCTACAATCTAATACTACCATGTACAATGTAGCTACAAATCTAATACTACCATGTACAATGTAGCTACAAATCTAATACTACCATGTACAATGTAGCTACAATCTAATACTACCATGTACAATGTAGCTACAAATCTAATACTACCATGTACAATGTAGCTACAAATCTAATACTACCATGTACAATGTAGCTACAATCTAATACTACGATGTACAATGTAGCTACAATCTAATACTACCATGTACAATGTAGCTACAATCTAATACTACCATGTACAATGTAGCTACAATCTAATACTACCATGTACAATGTAGCTACAATCTAATACTACCATGTACAATGTAGCTACAAATCTAATACTACCATGTACAATGTAGCTACAAATCTAATACTACCATGTACAATGTAGCTACAAATCTAATACTACCATGTACAATGTAGCTACAAATCTAATACTACCATGTACAATGTAGCTACAAATCTAATACTACCATGTACAATGTAGCTACAAATCTAATACTACCATGTACAATGTAGCTACAAATCTAATACTACCATGTACAATGTAGCTACAAATCTAATACTACCATGTACAATGTAGCTACAAATCTAATACTACCATGTACAATGTAGCTACAATCTAATACTACCATGTACAATGTAGCTACAATCTAATACTACCATGTACAATGTAGCTACAATCTAATACTACCAAGTACAATGTAGCTACAATCTAATACTACCAAGTACAATGTAGCTACAAATCTAATACTACCATGTACAATGTAGCTACAAATCTAATACTACCATGTACAATGTAGCTACAAATCTAATACTACCATGTACAATGTAGCTACAAATCTAATACTACCATGTACAATGTAGCTACAAATCTAATACTACCATGTACAATGTAGCTACAATCTAATACTACCATGTACAATGTAGCTACAATCTAATACTACCATGTACAATGTAGCTACAATCTAATACTACCATGTACAATGTAGCTACAATCTAATACTACCATGTACAATGTAGCTACAAATCTAATACTACCATGTACAATGTAGCTACAAATCTAATACTACCATGTACAATGTAGCTACAAATCTAATACTACCATGTACAATGTAGCTACAATCTAATACTACCATGTACAATGTAGCTACAATCTAATACTACCATGTACAATGTAGCTACAATCTAATACTACCATGTACAATGTAGCTACAAATCTAATACTACCATGTACAATGTAGCTACAAATCTAATACTACCATGTACAGTGTAGCCACAATCTAATACTACCATGTACAATGTAGCTACAATCTAATACTACCATGTACAATGTAGCCACAATCTAATACTACCATGTACAATGTAGCTACAAATCTAATACTACCATGTACAATGTAGCTACAAATCTAATACTACCATGTACAATGTAGCTACAATCTAATACTACCATGTACAATGTAGCCACAATCTAATACTACCATGTACAATGTAGCCACAATCTAATACTACCATGTACAATGAAGCCACAATCTAATACTACCATGTACAATGAAGCCACAATCTAATACTACCATGTACAATGTAGCCACAATCTAATACTACCATGTACAATGTAGCTACAAATCTAATACTACCATGTACAATGTAGCTACAAATCTAATACTACCATGTACAGTGTAGCCACAATCTAATACTACCATGTACAGTGTAGCCACAATCTAATACTACCATGTACAATGTAGCTACAAATCTAATACTACCATGTACAATGTAGCTACAAATCTAATACTACCATGTACAATGTAGCTACAAATCTAATACTACCATGTACAATGTAGCTACAATCTAATACTACCATGTACAATGTAGCCACAATCTAATACTACCATGTACAATGTAGCCACAATCTAATACTACCATGTACAATGTAGCCACAATCTAATACTACCATGTACAATGTAGCTACAATCTAATACTACCATGTACAATGTAGCTACAATCTAATACTACCATGTACAATGTAGCTACAATCTAATACTACCATGTACAATGTAGCTACAATCTAATACTACCATGTACAATGTAGCTACAAATCTAATACTACCATGTACAATGTAGCTACAATCTAATACTACCATGTACAATGTAGCTACAATCTAATACTACCATGTACAATGTAGCTACAATCTAATACTACCATGTACAATGTAGCTACAATCTAATACTACCATGTACAATGTAGCTACAATCTAATACTACCATGTACAATGTAGCTACAATCTAATACTACCATTTACAATGTAGCTACAATCTAATACTACCATGTACAATGTAGCTACAATCTAATACTACCATGTACAATGTAGCTACAATCTAATACTACCATGTACAATGTAGCTACAATCTAATACTACCATGTACAATGTAGCTACAATCTAATACTACCATGTACAATGTAGCTACAATCTAATACTACCATGTACAATGTAGCTACAATCTAATACTACCATGTACAATGTAGCTACAATCTAATACTACCATGTACAATGTAGCTACAATCTAATACTACCATGTACAATGTAGCTACAATCTAATACTACCATGTACAATGTAGCTACAATCTAATACTTCATTGTACTTTGTACAATGTAGCTACAAATCTAATATATCAAGACTCCATTTAGCTATATGGTATTACATATAAATAGGACAATTATTGAAAAATTAGCTGCAAATTTATAGATGAACAAATACTTCAATCGAATATAGCTTAACAAATAAATTTAATTTCAGTTACAATAGTTATCATATTTAAATGAAAATAAGTGAAGGTGGTGATGAAGAGATGTTGTCACTAGTGAACAATGTACGTTATTTTGACATACCTTATTATCACATAGGTATAGTGAGGTGTTGATGGGTTTAAAAGGTTCAAAATCAATGTTTACTTTCTTCTCTTTGCCTTCGTCAGTCATAATTGTACCACAATAGATTACAAGACCATTGGGGGGAACTGAAAAGGTAGAAACAAAATATAGAAAATACACACAAGATCATTGGCAAACTGAATTATCAGAATTATCTTTCACTTAACTTTTAGGTGCAATATTATAAAAGAATATAAAAATGTTAGACATTTCTTCTAGGGTTTATAGTATAAGAATTCTGAGTGTTCTTTCAACAAGTTATTTTCATGAAGATATATAGTTATGAATTTGATGAAAAGAAACTGTCTGAATAAGAAGTCGAGGAAACTAATTTACCAACACAGGAGATGAGAGAAATGTGGAGTTGGTAAGATTTCACCAATGAATGAACAATGTGGAAACTCAAAAGGGTAAAGGGAAACTTATTTCACAATTATCAAAGATAGCTACTTATAAATCTAAACACAAATAGGAAATGGATTGATAAACTACTATTATGAGAAGGTATTAGCAAGAGTTACAGGTATTAACATCATTTGGTTACAAATATCTACAGTAGGTACAGATAGACATTTACTAATTTAAAAAAAATTTGATGACTATTACCTTTAGTGTATAACTTGAGTCTCTGCTGTACAGACGTAATTGCTGACAATACAGATAATCTATTGACTCTAGATTTGATATTGCTTGCAGTGCCAAATTCATCTGCCAACATCTTGCTGACTCTTGCAATCTGATCTTTGGGTGGAATGATTAAAGAAATCATGGAGGTGCCGTTCCTGAAAGAGAAAAATAGTGAAAGTCAAATAATAATATAAAACTTGTTTTTTAAATGGAAAAGCACAAAAGAATCATCAAAGTATTTGCTAAAAAATTAACAGAACTCAAATGTTCATAATGGTCACAATATTAGAAAAAATTCATTAAACTATTTCTAATTACTCACTATGGTATAAAAAGTAAAAGATTCCAATGTATTTAATTTCAACTTACCCTCTAGCCATCTCCAAACTCTTGATGAGTTTCTTAATCTTCCAGATCTCAACATTGCGATCGGCACTCGTTTCATCTTGATTTGACGCCATTCTGCTAGATATGAGCCAAGTGTCTTAGGAATGCTTTGAGGATTCTGTAAATAAAAAATATAAGATAAGAACAGAAATTTACAAGCCTTAAATTATGGAAAAATTGGATAAAAACGAAAATGACTAAATTAAACTTGCATATCTTCTAATCTCTATCCAAAATGTTACCAATTCTATCTGCATTCATTTGTTGATGATATCAGTAGCTATTTTAATTTAATTTAACTTTGAGAGTTAAGAAGTATTACCAAACTCATTAAATTCTTATTTCAGGTAGCTACATAAAAAATTAATAATAATAAGTTTATTAATCGATCGCATGTTAAAAGCATACAGCAAGAAATAACACATTCACATAATGATTACTATGACTTAAAAAAATACAAAACTAAAAAAAAAAGATATTTCAATCTATTAAACCCATTGGTAGCCAACAATGTGGCTATTTGGGCAACATATATATTAAAAAGTTCATAATCATCTAACAGAAAGATACAAAATAAAATAAATAAACATTAGACATGCTGCACATAGTATCCTAAATAAATGTTAAATTATGTGCATAGAGGTACATTAATTGGACAATGTATCTGTATTATTATAACTTTAGGTATGTAATTCATATGTAGACCCTTTCATAAAAAGTTCTAGCTAGGCATCTAAAGTTAAATTAGGGATCCAAGATATGTCTAATTGCCTTAAAATTTTGAATTGAGTCAATGTTCCCATGTTCACTTCCAGTTTGCCAGCTACTTAAAATTGATAAATAGCTAGAACTAGAAGAAAATTCATCCAACATGTCAGCCAAATTTACCATCTAGTCTAGTCTCCAAAATGACCAGAATTCTCTAAAATGTCTCCATTAATTACATGTAAACATTGGCATTAATTAGGAAAAAAATTTCAAGATCATACACAAATCGATCTTCCCTCAAAAAACGTCTCCAAAGATCTTAGGCAAACCATATAAAAGAGGCTGGCAAGCTGTGGCCAGTGAGCCAATTTTAGAGCCAAGATATTTTGGCTAACTTTTGAAGTTTTCAAGTTATAATTAACCCATGTTTCAAAGTAAGCTCAAGGTTGTCAAAATATTGGAGACTATTGAGAGGTGAAATAAGTTGAAGAAATTGTAATTATATAATTGTTAAATCATTAAAATATAGTCAGACTCATAAAGGATGCACATGCATCAGACATGAAACAATGATTTTTTCAACTGTGAATTTCTCACTATGAAGCCAAATATCTACTTTAAAATGAGGTAAATGTGGAAACCTGGTCTGACAGGCTGCCAACCTTTACCTAGGTGGCAGTGAATAGGTTCATTGTTCACTAATCAAACTGGCGACTTTCCTGCCACACTATGAACATAGGAATTAATTCAAAATTTTAAGCAAATTACATATGTCTGAGTTTTTAATATTTGAAATGTAAGCCAATTAATTAAAATAAGTGCTAAGTTAATTTAAAATCTTTAACAGACATACTCTAAGCTTCTAAAGTAAATTCCAAGACTGCACTGCCTGCAGGAACTGGTAAACTGTTCTCCAAGAAATCCTCTATTTTAGTTTCTTTTCTCAGTAAAAATACATGTAAATATACTATAGGAGGAGATTAAGGATTGTTCACACAGAAAATGTTAAAAATGTCCTATATTCTGCAGACTGGGACTAAATCCTACAAATGGTCTGCAGACTGAACAAACAGTGACAAACCTCACCACAAAGTGGTGCACTGTTGCACATATTGCAAGAGATTATTTTTAATATCAGTACACTGTACACACACATCATATATGTGGCCAAATTAAGCCCAAATACTTCTGTTCCCTATTAGCTCTCCTATATATAAACCATTCTTAGAAATGGGAATTTTTGTCACTACAAATCTAAAATAAGTAGGGCCAGAAGCCATTGGAATTAGTCTACCAATTAATCAGCTTTTGTCCACTCTGGAAAATACCTTAGGCCAACAGATGAATTTTAGAGGCTAAATGCTGCAAATTATACAATTCCCATTGATTCATTATTGTATTTTAACCAGTCTGCAGAATATTAGACATTTATAACATTTTCTGTTAGAAGTTGTCAACAATCCTTAATTTCCTCCTATATTTACATTTATTTTACTGAGAACAGAAGCTAAAATGGAAGATTTCTTGGATAACAGTTTACCAGTTTCTGCAGTCTGGTATTTAAAGGCCAGTCTGAAAAGGATGTTTGACTCTTCTCAGACCCAAGATTTTTTTTTACAGAATTTGGGATTAAGGGTGCAGCAAATAATATGAGATCATACCAGTCTGTATTTGGTGCACAAAATTCCACTGACTTTTACAAAAGCTGAAAAACCCCACCATAAATTTCCAGTAATTTGGATGAACCACCAAAATTTTCCCAATTTATCCACCAAAAATTAATAGTAACATGGGAATAAATAGTTGAAAATCCACCAACTTTGCCAGAATATTATTTTCAAAGAACTAAATATTCCACCGACATGTCTGTGGAATTTACTATGAAATAAAGACCGGAGAACATGGTACTTTTCAGCCAGTCTGAGAAGTACAGCAGGATTTGTGGATTAATAATGCTCCCAAGTCCTATTCAATTCCTATGTTACTTGCTGCACCAGCCAAATCCCAATTTCTGTAATAAATCCTGGGTCTGTGATGACATTCTTTTTAGACTGGCTTTTCAGACTGGTAAATTTCAAGGTTTGCTATCAGACTGCAGAATATAGAACATTTTTCTAAGACTCTGCAACAAATCTGAGCCCAATTTTAGAAATTTTATAACTCTGCAGCCCATGTAATAAAGCCTGCCCAAACTTGACATTTTAATGGAGAGTTTGTGACAGTTATTTTGAGCCCTTCAGTTGCAAATGGTGAGAAATATATAATTTTCTCCTATGCTACTGCTAAAATGTTATTTTGGAGAGAAATTTGGTTTCTTTTGGCCAGTTTGTATTTGGTAATGGTGCACTGAACTCCTCTGACTTTTTCAAAAAATCTGCCAACATTTTTCATTAATTTGTCTAGTCCTCCAACATTTTTCCAGTTTCCCCTCCAAAAATTAATGGTAATAGAGGAATTAATAGCTAAATATCCTCAGACATTGCAGGAATTTTTTTTATTAGAGAAATTGAATATCTGCAGACATATCATTGGAATTTACCACCAAATACAATCTGGTCTTTTGGAGAGACAAATGGAGAACTTGTAAGCCATACTATTTCATTTGGTCTGCAGGAGAATTTGAATCTGTTACCGAGAGTCCAACTTATAAAGCATGTCCAAACTCGCCATTTTAATAGCGAGTTTGTGACAGTAATTTTGACACTTCAATGCCAGAAGCAGACTGCAGGAACTGGTAAACTGTTCTCCAAAAAATCCTCTATTTTGGCTTCTGTTCTCAGTAAAATACATGTAAATATAGGAGAAAATGTTAAAAATGTCCCATGTTCTGAAGACTGGCTTCAATGGAATTTCAAATGGCAAGAAACATCAAATTTTTTTTCCTATGCTACAATGTAATTTAACTTATTTTGAAAAAAAATTAAGATAATTTGATCATTATGATCTATCAAGAGATATTTGGTGATTTTTTGAGAGACAAATGGAGAGTTTATGAGCCATACTATTTTACTTAGCCAAGAATGAAAAAGTAACAGTCTCTCAAATTAAAATCTCTGTGGGAGAAGACACATTATGCAAAGTGGGTTTGCTAAACTCCAAGAGTAATTAATTATCAGAAAAGACCACTTTTTCAAGACTCAGTCACTCCAGAGTGGCTTTAGGCTAACAGCCTAACAGATGAATTTTTGAGGCTAAATACTGTGAATTATACAGTTCCACTTCCCATCATTTTAAAACTGTATTTTAAGGTTTGCTAAATTCCAACAGACTCCAGAGCACAGAACATTGAACAGAAGATGTGTAGATCTAAGATCCCATTATATTACTCTTGAGTGCCATTTACAAAGACATCATTTCGACTAGGGCCACTCAGCCAACCAGAGGCTTCGTTTCACCAGTTCTGTTCGAGTGAATTGAGTCCATTATTTTGATTTTTGAATGCGTATTACAACCAAAATGGTGTCAGTTTGTGTTTGTTGCAAAGAATATTAGTTTAATACCAGTCTGCAGAATATGGAACATTTTTCCAAGACTTTTGAATTAATTCCTATGTTACCATTAATTTAGCTGCGGGAGATTTTGAATTAATTTCCATGTTACCATTAATTTAACTGCGGGAGATTCTGAATTTGCTACTGAGAGTTAGAGACCAACTGTCTCTCAAATTAAAATCTCTGCAGGAGAAGAGACACATTCTGCAGACTGGGAACTTTAATATTGCTTAGTAGCTGGACTTAGTGTGCTATAGATAACCAGACTGCAGGAACTGGTAAAGTGTTCTCCAAGAAATCCGCTATTTTGGCTTCTGTACTCAGTAAATACATGTAAATATAGGAGGAAATTAAGGATTGTTCGCACAGAAAATGTTAAAAATACCCCATATTCTGCAGACTGGATATTAGATAATAGAATATTGATAATAGTGTACATAATTTATTAGGAAGATATTGCTCCCACTGCCTCCCAGCAAAGATAATGACTGATGAGCTCCAGGGTGAATTTGGTGCACTGAACTCCTCTCGACTTTTTCAAAAATCTGAGAAATAGCTGCTAACATTTTTCATCAATTTGTCTAGTCCTCCAACATTTTTCCAATTTCCCTTCCCAAAATTAATGGTAATATAGGAATTGCAGGAATTTTTTTATTGGAGAAATCAGAAATTGAATATCTCCCGATATATCATTGGAATTTACCACCAAATACAATCTGGATGTGTCCAAACTCGCCATTTTAATAGCGAGTTTGTGACAGTAATTTTGACACTGAGTGCCAAGTGGGCTAAACTGGGCCCAGTTTAGCCCACTTGGCACTCTAGAAAAAGTTATCTTTTCTGATGAATTAATTAGTTAGATAGTTTACTTAGTTACTCTGGATCACAGAACATCGAATAAGAAGAAGCTCAGATTGAATGTGTACTCGTTTGTAAAAATTCAACCAATCACGTCCATTGATCGCTGATGACTGACGTCACTATAAAAGCTCTCTCGAAAACAGTTTGAATTTCAAAACTACAAAAGCGGAAAAGCCCAGTTACTGGGTTTTCCGCTTTTGTAGTTTTGAACTTTTGTTCAAGAACTTTCATAAAAATAACCACTGATACAAGGTTTTTATGTGAATAGCAATACATTATGAACTAATAAACTCTATTAAACGGGGCGTACCTAATCGACTAATCCTAATAAATTCCTTTGTGATAAATGAAAAGCCTCGCATGACAAGTATAAGTAACAGATTATTAATCATGTCTATACTACAAACTGATAACTAGAGTTTTTTTACGATAGTAATAATGAATAATAAACTACATAGCTATTTATACACATAATAATGAAACGTATTGAACTGTAATTAATGTGAAAATGAGTCAACCAGTTAAGGTGGAAAACGTGAACACGTGGAGGAACTCAAAATAAACAAGATATACACAAGAAATGAGGGTTAATCACATGCACTGATATAAATAATGAATGTATTACCCTTTATAAGCACTCAGCAAAGCAAAAGCAGAAGATAAATCAACTAAATAAGTATTATTTAGTTGCAGCACATGTAGTGCAAGGCAGTCCTTTCAGATGACATAAACAAAAGAAAGAAGAAAAGCGTCGCTGAAATCTCATCAATAACACTACAGAAAAATCGCTAGATTACAGAATTAATTGTAAGCAGCACATTATAATTAGAAATTAACATGCTTTAAGTTTCATTATATAGTTATTCAACCATTTCATTCAACAAGAATCTCACTTTGAAATTTATTTTCACACTAATATAGATGAAATTGTTAAACGATCATAAATAATGTATTAATACATCCGGTCATATGGCGGGCTTTTTGAGAAACCAGTTTTGATAGTGCCATACTTAGAGTGGAAAATATGAATTTATATCATATCGAAGAGGTGAATTAAAGGTTTCCTCCTACCTATCTTTTTAGTACTTTAATCAATGATGATAATATTTCTCATCATTTGCTGCAAAACCCCATGAAATATGATAGCCTATTGGCTATTTTTAATATTAGACCTATATGATTTTATAGAATTTTTATAATAAAAACTTTACAATAAATATTTTACTTTCCGACTTTCTAGTTTTCAGTCTAAGGAAAAGAATGTACACCATTTATTTTGAATGTCAACTATAGGTATTATAGGACTTATAGGTATAATAAATCAATTGAACATTCGTGCAAAGGTATAAAATTGGATATATTTACTATAGAAACGTTTATATACTTCAGGAAACAATTTCTATCTTAAACGAAGCTCGAAAAGGCATTGTTTGTTTGTAAATTCGATTTTGAAATCAAAACAAAGAGTGTACAATCTTCTTTTCCAGCGTCAGGTTTCTGATTCGCTCAATTGTTGCACACAGAGTACCTACTAAAAACTTTAAAGGTCCTCTCCAGGCTCCGGGAAAAAAATGAGTTTATTACATAATATTACAGAACTAAGGTCTACGATCATTATTCCGCAAACCGCATACAACTTGGTTCAGTATGTATTTTATTATTTGCTTTTAAAGTTTTTTAATACTCTGTGAGCAACAATCAAGCGAATCTCCAACCTGACGCTGAGAAAGAAGATTGTACACTCTTTGTTATGATTGTAAATTTAGATTTTTAAACAAACAAAGCGTTTTTGGCTCTCTATTAAGATACCAATTGTTTCTAAAATATATAAACGTTTCTATAATAAGTTTATCCAAATTTAAACCTTTAAACGAATAATGAATAGATTTAATAAACCAAATACCTAGTTGACAATCAAAACAAATGGTGTACATTCTTCTTCTTTAGACTGAAACTTAGAAAGTCGGAAGTAAAGTAGGTTTTGTAGAGTTTGGATTATAAAAATCTTTAAAAGCATATAAAATTAAAAATATGCTATCAAATTTTATGGAGTTTGCAGTAAAATAATAAGAAACATTAGCCTCGTTGATTTAGGCAATAAAAAAATTTGCTTGGAGAGGACCTTTAAAATCTAAGAATAGTAATAAAATATATTGTACTTAACTGAATTGTATACAGTTTGCAGATTAATGATCCTAGACCTTAGTTCTATATAATAATATGTAATAAACTCATTTTTTTCATGAAGTCGGCAGAGGACGTCTTTAACGGTCCTCTATACAGAGTGTTCTGCAAAAGTGTACAATATTTTTGTATCAATTATATCTCCAGTTAAAATTGAGTTATTTTCAAATCTTTTTATTTCATACTATAATAGGAAATTTGGTTTTTCATAAGAATAAAAATTTCGGTGAATATTTACTGAATTATGAGTGTACGGTAAGAAGATGAATGAACAGGGGTATATTATATGCTTGTACCAACCCAATACCATGCAACAATAACATTGAAATTGAATTTTAAGAAAATACTTATCAACCTTTAATTGTTATTAATAATATTTCATACAATTTAAAAAAAATAGTAACTGTTTTATCTGCATTTTGTGCGCTATTGAATTTTGTACGAATGTACAATTAAAATGCAAATAAAACATCATGCAATTACTGTCCCCTGATTACGCAAAGCGAAGAGGGTTTGCAATTAGATTACCGTTCAACAACCAATTTAAGGTTCATCGAATGATAAGTAGTCACTGATGATGCTGTATTTTCACGTTAATATTACAAGAATGTGGTTTATTAATCCATCAGAAAAAAATGTTTTTGAAAACAGAAGTCTATGTGGTAATGAAACATTCACGTACGTATCTGTCCTTCTTTTAAGATATAAATTAGACTGAACTTTATTTTTAAATGTTAAATGCGTTAATACTTCCATACGTGAAGCTGGCTTAAAACCGTAATGAATTCAGACATATTTGGTTTCAGCACAACGAATCACCAGCTCATCGACACATCACAGGTATCACACCATCACAGTCAAAGAAAAATTACGAGAAATATTTTGACAGCGGATGCTAGCACTTGTTTTTAATGTTCAGTGGCCACCAAGCAGCCCAAACCTAACCTCATGTGATTTTTACTTTGGGGATTTGTTCAGAATCTCTTATTTAAAACGCTACCTCCGACAATGGAAGTTATAGGAGAATGGATTTGAGCATTTGAGACATTGAAAAACGATCGAGAAATGATCCGAAGAGCAGTTGGCAGTTTAATGAATCAATAAAACTTGTCTTGAGAGGAACGGTGGTCATGTTTAAGGGTTCTAAAGGGTAATTTACATTTTATGTATATCAAAGTTTTTTTGTGGTTCTTTTGTCGGAATTGGATTTCGTCGTTTGGGAAACTGAGATGAAGATAAAATTTCAAAAATGATATTTCAATAATTCTTTGGTACAAGCATAATTTACCCCTTTCCATTCAACCCATAATTCGTTAAAAATTCACAAAAAAAATTATTCATACGAAAAACAAAATTTTCTGCAGTTTGAAATAAACAGATTTTAAATATCAAAAATTCAACTGGAGTTATAATCAATACAAAAATAGGGTATAGTTTTTTTTTGCAGTTTGTTAATAAAGATAGCCGCCATCGCGCAGAGATTGTGCTAATATAAATGAATGATCCCTACCTGTATTTAACTATGAAACCTAAATTTTCACCAGATTGTACTCCATTAATATATTATCTAATATATACTAAATATGGGCCGGTATATCATCAGTGAATCTGTCTACATACGAACTCATGAAACTGTGTCAATCTTGCGTATTGCTTTCTGAAATTGTGTACACTGAAATTGTATAACACGAATACAGCGTTGTTATATTTTCAAATTAAATTTGAAAGTATACGGTCTCGGGTAATTTAGTTTACTTATGGAACAACTATGTTAATCTTGCTTGATTGAATGTTTGCCCATCAGAAGAATTAGTTACATGATCAAAATAAAGTCTATTTTCATATTAAAATGAACTCTAATGACTATATTATCATAAATACATACAATCAGATTGCAAATTACTGCTTTGCATATCAAATTTCTATTTTTATTTCTAGTGCAAAGGAAACACGATTTAATCAATTTTATGGAAAATTTATCTACATATTGTCTAATGTTGTGTTTAGTTTCATAATTGTAAATTTTGATCATTACTTTGGATCACCTATAGATCTTACCTCAGTTTGGGCTGCGGCTTGTACAGGAGTGAAATCATTGGGGTGCAGATTGTACAGGAGTGAAATCATTGGGGTGCGGATTGTACAGGAGTGAAATCATTGGGGTGTAGATTGTACAGGAGTGAAATCATTGGGGTGCGGATTGTACAGGTGATCTATTATTTGTGACACCAGGTAATTATGGCCTATTCAGTTTTTTATTTCAGAGATATAGCAGCCACATTTCGTTAAACTTTTTTAGCATCATGGCTAAAACGTGGGACCTTTCTGCAAGTGACAAAATACTTATATTAGAGTTATTTATTAGGGATAAAGTATTCCTAGGTGCATCTTATTGAAGTGTGATTGTAAAAAAACATTAAAATAATTATTACACGGGAGTTTAGCATATTCCTTTCTCAACACTGACAGAATAAGAGAGAATTTGGAAAAAAGATATATGTAATATTATCACATAAGATGTATGCAATATTATCTTCATTAATGAATAAATAACTAAAGTTGAAGGTATGGACCATATGGATTCTTTAGTTATACTCCAATATTACTAGTATTGAGAGCCAGTTTTTTTTTAATCCAATTAAAATGAACTCCAATGCAAATAAATGGAAAAGCTATACAAGTATCCAAAATAAAATATGACTATGAATATGACTATTCTCATTCGAGAAATTGAACATTAAATTAATTACAGAAATTAATATTTGAACCAAGTGGTGACCCAACAAGCCACTGATATTAAGATACTAATGGTACATTTTAGGTTGGCATATTAAAGTAATGATAATTGTTTATTTTAAACGGTCAAACAATACAAATACATAAGTTAGAGTACACATAAAACGTCATAGTGCATAAATTTTATATTTTAAGTAATTCGAATTCATGTAACGAATATTTCTTTTAGGAACTTATTTTTATTATTTTACATCAAATTTGCAGTTTGAAATATACATGTTTTTACTCATTTTTTTAATCAATAATACTTCAAATAACTTAATTAGTAAAGAAAAATTTAGCGAATAATATTGCCACTTTCATTTTTAGCTTAATGATGAAAATTGACTGAAATTTCAGCATTCAAACTGAGGTTCAATTTCAATTTGCATAGATAGCGATCCTCTTCAAAATAAATAGCAATTATTACTTAAAATCATCAGTATATTGATTCAATGTTACAAATTAGTTAGGATAAATGACTGTAAATAAGATAACTAATTCCTCATACAAATTAATTAAGATGACAGTAAATAAGATAAGTAACTCCTCATCCTGCAAATGTCATGCTCTGTGTAGGATAATTAGGAGCATTGTATTGGACAGGGCGTACTCATTTAGTATTAATCACATTAATTGCTAGGCTAAATCACGCGTGACGCCATCTTGCTTTCAGCAGCACAGGAAGAATTCCACGCACAAAAATCCCTTTGCGCAACCATATTGAGCCATTCTTTGTGTGTGATTATTAAGCATATGATACAGACAATTGCATTTAGTTCTATAGGATATACAGTATACTGTGTATATACATTTCTTAGGGATGCTCAGGAAATGAATCAGAGAAATTAGGAACACCTCAGAGTGAGAATGGACATCAAAAAATAACATACTACAAAGATGAAGGTTCCAATTGCCTCAACAGCAATCGAACCATTGCCACCAGTACAGTAGGCTAGAACACTAACCAACAAACTGCATATGCACGTATGTATAATATAAATCTATAATGCTAATATTTAAATCTTCATAATATTTCAATTGTTGCAGCCACTTCCCTCTAGAGTCAAAACTCTATAGACTGTATTCGAATATTTAACTCATACCCGTAACCAATTTAGATAGTCCTGCAGGGTGACGTTCTTAGGTAGGCACTAACTGTTTAATCAGTTCACAGTTTGGTGTAATGCGTATAAATATATCTACAAAATAAAGAAATATTCGATCACCTTTTTCTCTTTACTACGGCAGTTAAATTATTCTGTCAAAAAAATTGGGGGGGGGGGGGGGGGTGACGGAACAAAATATCAATAGGTGGAGTAAATACCAACTCGTTTGAAAAACGAAAAGTACATAATACATTTTACTATTTGCTTATAAATCTACTTTGATATCGTGATTATATTTTTACAAATCATTCTCTTTCATAATACCTATTTATAATTAATTTGAAAATAATAATTATAAATTTCCTCAAATCCTGTTAAGATATTAATTTTCTCTCTCATGGATGATTCTTTTAAATAGAAACATAAATCATATATGCACTCTTATTTAAGTTAGATGAAATGTTATACACTATTCAATATCCATTACTATTGTGCTACCCTTCAAAAATAACGGATATAAAATTTTGTTACTTGTAAAATTATTGGATTTTTAAAATATGTGTGGATTTTTTTTATCCATAGCAATTTGTTATTTTCTGTTATTCGGATTTCGGTCACCAAGATCTAGTTAAAAATCATGGTCTATAATTTTTTTTAATTATCGGTATTTAAAAAAAATCTGATTACTTAAATTTAAAAAATAGTTTTTATTATTTTCTTTACTTTTCGGTAATTCTTTTTTAATTTCATTTATTTATACTATTTTTTTTAATTTCAGATATTCTGAAATTTATGAACTTTTGAACTTCAGATTTTATTGAAATATCAGAATTTTTTTATTTTTAAAGAAGCAAGATTTTTAAAATGACAGTTTTCTTGAAATCTCAGAATTCGTATTTTCTGAAATCCCGCACTTTTTTTAAATCCCGCTTTTTTCAAATTCCTGCATTCTTTTGAAATCTCTCATTTTCTCACATTTTGCATATCCCGTATTATTTATATCGGATTTTTGCTGTTCAGAAAATTATTTTAGTCCTGGAATTATATTGTAACTTAAATGTTAAAGTGAGACGTTATTCTTGCAGCCAATTAAGAGACAAATACATGCAATGTATTAGTGTATGTAGGCTGATTATTTCACAGTACTAATAATTTAACAATAATTAAAGGATGATGTCCTAAATCTACATTCTAAGTAACTCCTATAAAGTCCTTTCACACTTTCCCCTTCTGATGTACCTATGTCATTATTTTAAATCTTTCCTGTCATTACTATATTGATAAACAATAAAACATACAAACTGTTATGAAATGAAGCAAAGCTGTTCATGTTTATCATAGAGTTAGCTAGTTACTTCCATGGAGTGATTTAGCTAGAGAAATTAGTAGTCTTCTTTTAACGGTTTAGTTGTCTACTTTAGTCCACGACTTTAGTACAGTTTAGTAGTGCATATGCACCGTACATAGTGCACTCTGTAATGATGTACTCTGCAATGATGCTTATTAAATGGTAACTTTTGGCATCTGATCAGCAGTGCGTGAAGAACTGATTTATGGAGCATCATTGCAATGCTGTGGGAACTGAAACTGTAGTCACTCAACTGAGACAGCGAGGCAGTTACTGGCTAACTGAAACAACAGTGAGGCAGTTACTGGCTAACTGAAACAAACAGTGAGGCAGTTACTGGCTAACTGAAACAAACAGTGTGGCAGTTACTGGCTAACTGAAACAAACAGTGAGGCAGTTACTGGCTAACTGAAACAAACAGTCAGGCAGTTACTGGCTAACTGAAACAAACAATGAGGCAGTTACTGGCTAACTGAAACAAACAGTGAGGCAGTTACTGGCTAACTGAAACAAACAGTGAGGCAGTTACTGGCTAACTGAAACAAACAATGAGGCAGTTACTGGCTAACTGAAACAAACAGTGTGGCAGTTACTGGCTAACTGAAACAAACAATGAGGCAGTTACTGGCTAACTGAAACAAACAGTGAGGCAGTTACTGGATAACTGAAACAAACAGTGAGGCAGTTACTGGCTAACTGAAACAAACAATGAGGCAGTTACTGGCTAACTGAAACAAACAGTGAGGCAGTTACTAGCTAACTGAAACAAACAGTGAGGCAGTTACTGAAAAAACTGAAACAAACAGTGAGGCAGTTACTGGCTAACTGAAACAAACAGTGAGGCAGTTACTAGCTAACTGAAACAAACAGTGAGGCAGTTACTGGCAAACTGAAACAAACAGTGAGGCAGTTACTAGCTAACTGAAACAAACAGTGAGGCAGTTACTGGCTAACTGAAACAACAGTGAGGCAGTTACTAGCTAACTGAAACAAACAGTGAGGCAGTTACTGGCTAACTGAAACAAACAGTGAGGCAGTTACTGGATAACTGAAACAAACAGTGAGGCAGTTACTGGATAACTGAAACAAACAGTGAGGCAGTTACTGGCTAACTGAAACAAACAGTGAGGCAGTTACTAGCTAACTGAAACAAACAGTGAGGCAGTTACTGGCTAACTGAAACAAACAGTGAGGCAGTTACTAGCTAACTGAAACAAACAGTGAGGCAGTTACTGGCTAACTGAAACAAACAGTGAGGCAGTTACTGGCTAACTGAAACAAACAGTTAGGCAGTTATATTTGATTTACAAAGATGCTAATATTAAACACTAAAATATAGAGTAATTTACCATATTATACTATATGGGGGGAAATATACCAACCTAGCTAATTGTTCCATAGATTTTATAAAACCTAGAAATTGCTTAATTTTCATAAAAAGCAGGAATAGTAAATCTTTACGGAGGATAAAATAATTGCTATTTTTCCTTATCATCAACTTATCTTCTTCCTATACAACATATGATATTTGTTAAATAAAATTAAGCATAGAAAACTAGTTATTTCGTATTGTATTGACAAAAATAAAGTATGTAAGCTTTAACAACTTTACTTTTTATTTGGCCTTACTTTTTCCATATGCCATCATTTTATGGCAGTTACCACCATCAACAATAGTACTTTGTAGAGCTTCTCATGAGAAAAATTAAGAGCATATTTCCTTTGCATCAGATTGCATAAGTTTGTTCCTTCCCATAGTGTTTTTCTCACGACAATTGACGTATCGATGTACCCGTCATAACTAGTCAGTGACACGCCATAGAGTCCGTCACTGTGTACGGGTATGCCTCATGTAACTATAGTGACAATAAAAGAAATGGGTGAAAAGATTAGCATTTAAATACAGATTGAGGGGTTAGTTGACAATACAGAGGTATCTTAAAGAATGGTTTTTAGAAGAGTAATCCCCTGTTAATCTTCTAAGGCCCCACCATAACTGTCTCTCTGACAACTAGTAAAGACAATATTGACGGAGAAGATGACACTCTTCCTGTCTCTGATTTAGATCTGATGACCACTTGAGTGCAGATGATAACCAATGATTACCTGGCTACCACCTGTGGTTATCAGTGTGTACCACGCTACCACCTGTGGTTATCAATATGTACCACGCAACCACCTATGGTTATCAGTGTGTACCACGCTAATACCTGTGGTTATCAATATGTACCACGCTACCACCTGTGGTTATCAGTGTGTACCACGCTACCACCTGTGGTTATCAATATGTACCACGCAACCACCTATGGTTATCAGTGTGTACCACGCTAATACCTGTGGTTATCAATATGTACCACGCTACCACCTGTGGTTATCAATATGTACCACGCTACCACCTGTGGTTATCAATGTGTACCATGCTACCACCTGTGGTTATCAGTGTGTATTGGTATATTAGGAGGCTAGCGTAGGACACACGCGATGACCACAAATAAACCCATGAATAAAGTTATGGTGGGGCCATAGCATATTAACTAGGGTCTCCTCTCAATCTTCGATTGCCCGAAGACGAACCCAGTCACCAGCTGTAAAACAAATAGGACTGGAGAGAAGCAAACTTCTTCTGAAAGAATTCCAGTTTGACACGGCTGGTGAGAATGGCTGGTCAGATGGGAAGATTGTCACAGTTGAATTGGCTCATAATCGAACAAATGACGGAATAGTTGGAAGAAATTATTGAAATATAAAATTTTGAACAAACTATCATTTTTGCTTTGTATTGAATTTATATAATAATATATATCTGTAGTTTGTTAACTTTATTCTTCGTAACATTAAAATACCCATTTTTATTTTTGCTTCCATATTTATTACGTCCTACCTTGTAGTGTTTTTTCATAAGGGTTAGAATGTGAAGAAGTTAACTAGAAAAGCACCCTTAAGATCACAAGATGAACAACGAGAGTCAATACAAATTAATATTGTGTGACGTCACTCGAATGCATCTTATAACGAATACAATTATAAGAAACTGATTTTCTTTTTATTTATATGCATAATTCTCCATGTTGGTGATACGCCTTTTTTGTTTGCCTGTATCTATCTACACACAGCACGTGGCATCTAATCTGACGCAACCCCTTACTTCCTGACGCTAGCTGACTGGCACAAACAAGTGTCTGTTATAAACATTTGAGTATTGAACATTTTATTATCAAACATTGCATTATACCTATTTAATGTTAAATCATTACCTTCTTAAGTCATCAATATACTGAGCAATGTTGAAAGTAATGAATCATTAAATTAAACTTAGTTCACAATTTTAATTTATATAATTTTTCGAAATCCACTCCAATTTTCTTTATACCATTAAAAAAGATAATCCTTAATATTTAAAAAAAATCCTAGTTACTTGTAATTATTAAACATTGTTTCATCTTTAGGCTCTATTAAATAAATCACAGTGTATATAATTACCTCACTGGGCAGCACAGGGTTACGCAGCAGTTCAACCCCTTCCCTCCCCAACACCACAGCCTTACCATTACCTTTTGGCACACCAGACAGAGGGGGGCTAATCGCTCTACTGATGAGCACTCCACTTCCGGTGAGTAATATTTCACACGGTGCGAAGTGGGAGGTTTGCCTGTACATTCTAGTCTAAATATAATTAGTGTGAGAATTGAGAGTTAATAATTTCACTGCAAACCAATCGATATGCTTTAAAATGAGGCACGGTGAGTTACGGGTTATTGGACGTTTACATATTTGCGAACACGTATAAAAAATATAGAATAATTCTTTTATAACTTTTTTCTTTAATTTAAATTTTAAGTGATATTAATGATTGATAATAATTTTTGAAATAAATAATTTTTAAATAATGATTTTATATATTTTGTCCGAAAATAGAAAGCGTCCGATAATGCGGCATTTACCTCAAACCCTATATTGAAAGAAGCCTTTAAAGTTAATATTTTGATATCATATTTCAAATCAGTGATGCTTTTTAGATCATATTTATATGATAAAGACATAAAAAATGTTACAATTTACACAGGGTAACGACTCAATTACAGACTGCTGACTGTTACCATAGATGACTGTTTAATTACGTCATGTTTGGTCAAACAAAATGTTCAACATTCAGTCAGACTAATGACTTATGTTAACGCCCCTGTACGGTAACTGTGACCATACGGTAATTGAGTAGTTACCCCAGCTGTAACATGAAGTATTAATACTATAGTAATAAATATGCAACAAAAGGGAAATAAAAATAATATATGGAAATGTATCATAACATTGGATTTATTTTAAATAGGTATAGTACATCAAAAATCAATGTATTCTTCTTTGGAGTTTTGTGTTGTAATCATGCAGGTAGTATCTTTATTTTTGTTAAATCAATATATGATTAATTGAAAGTTTCAATGAGAGTTAATTTATATGCTTATATATTACTTGCGAACATTAACTTATTATTGTATATTTTTCACTAGTCTGAAACCCATACAGACTACCTTATTCGTTATTACTCAGTTCACTCCTAAATACTTCAATAAGTTTTGAACACTAAGTAAGGATGAAGATACAACAGTTCTAATCACTTAAACAGTGTATATCAATAGAATGTTATTGTTCCAACCACAGGGTTTTCACAAGTGAATCTATTAGTGTGTCTTTAAGATACACAGCTATTAAGATACACAGCTATTAAGATACACAGCTTTTAAGATACACAGCTTTTAAGATACACAGCTATTAAGATACACAGCTATTAAGATACACAGCTATTAAGATACACAGCTTTTAAGATACACAGCTATTAAGATACACAGCTTTTAAGATACACAGCTATTAAGATACACAGCTTTTAAGATACACAGCTATTAAGATACACAGCTATTAAGATACACAGCTTTTAAGATACACAGCTTTTAAGATACACAGCTATTAAGATACACAGCTTTTAAGATACACAGCTATTAAGATACACAGCTTTTAAGATACACAGCTATTAAGATACACAGCTATTAAGATACACAGCTATTAAGATACACAGCTATTAAGATACACAGCTATTAAGATACACAGCTTTTAAGATACACAGCTATTAAGATACACAGCTATTAAGATACACAGCTTTTAAGATACACAGCTTTTAAGATACACAGCTATTAAGATACACAGCTATTAAGATACACAGCTATTAAGATACACAGCTTTTAAGATACACAGCTATTAAGATACACAGCTATTAAGATACACAGCTTTTAAGATACACAGCTTTTAAGATACACAGCTATTAAGATACACAGCTTTTAAGATACACAGCTATTAAGATACACAGCTTTTAAGATACACAGCTTTTAAGATACACAGCTTTTAAGATACACAGCTTTTAAGATACACAGCTATTAAGATACACAGCTATTAAGATACACAGCTATTAAGATACACAGCTATTAAGATACACAGCTATTAAGATACACAGCTTTTAAGATACACAGCTTTTAAGATACACAGCTTTTAAGATACACAGCTTTTAAGATACACAGCTATTAAGATACAGACACACAGTTACACACCGCGAGAGACAGCTGGCTATCAAGAGCAAGGCTCCTATTTACTAGACAACTGATCTCACAATTAACCTATAATAATATTGATATAATATAAATAATATCCCGATCGATTTACAAAACTTAATCAATATCAATATTGATAATGAAAACAGGTACATCAAACATTTCTCGAAATTTTGTATTTTCTGTAGGTTTTTTGTACAATAATATAATTATTATAATAATAAAAAAGGTAAATAATAGTGAAAGAATAAACTTAAAAAAAATTAAAGGAGTACTAATTTTGCATATTTTTAAATACATTTTGAGAGAAATCAATAAACAAATTATTTATCAAAATGATATAAAATCAGTTACTGAACACAATACAAAACCTAAATCCAATACAAAACCTAAATACAATACAAAACTTAAATCCAATACAAAACCTAAATCCAATACAAAACCTAAATACAATACAAAACTTAAATCCAATACAAAACCTAAATCCAATACAAAACTTAAATCCAATACAAAACCTAAATCCAATACAAAACCTAAATCCAATACAAAACCTAAATCCAATACAAAACCTAAATCCAATACAAAACCTAAACCCAATACAAAACCTTAATCCAATACAAAACCTAAATGCAATACAAAACCTAAACCCAATACAAAACCTAAATCCAATACAAAACCTAAATCCAATACAAAACCTAAATCCAATACAAAACCTAAACCCAATACAAAACCTTAATCCAATACAAAACCTAAACCCAATACAAAACCTAAATCCAATACAAAACCTAAACCCAACACAAAACCTAAATCCAATACAAGACCTAAACCCAATACAAAACCTAAATCCAATACAAAACCTAAATCCAACACAAAACCTAAATCCAATACAAGACCTAAATCCAATACAAAACCTAAATGCAATACAAAACCTAAATCCAATACAAAACCTAAACCCAATACAAAACCTAAATCCAATACAAAACCTAAATCCAATACAAAATCAATTTTCAATAACTAAACAACCACTTATAATTAAACTATTCAAGTGACAATGGCATGAGAGAAAGTTATGGTGGGGCCATGGAAGATAAAGAGGAGTCCCACCATAATCTCCTATTGCCCCACCATAAGCTCCTCTGATGCGTATCTCAATTACAACATTTACCTGACAGTCTGCACTGATTGCAATGAACATTATCACTCCTACCCCCACCCCACCATTTACCATCTCGTGCCTAAGTGGTGCCCAGAAGGTGAGTTATGGCCCTAAGATCCGGGCCACAGCATCACTCGGATACGACTTACGATGGGAACGTCCGGTCACTCTAAACGACGGGCAATGACCGTAACTTCAATATTACCCGCTAACAACTCGGAGCAAAGGTGCACTTGTATGACGTCATACCCTCACAAAAAGATAGGCTGGGGAAATAGAAGATTGAGAGGGGACCAATCTTCTATGGCCCCACCATAAAACTTCTCTGTGGGAGTCATAAAATTTGTGTTCTATTTCTGGCTGAGATGAGTTAAAGCGTCAGTAATTTATTCACTTGTTACTCACATTTTTGTGAAGGTATTATCATATGATGATATTTTATAATGTATATTACATTAAACCGTTCTCGCCTGATTATAATATTTATTTTACATTTTAGGAGTTATACGATAGCACGGTAATAAAATCGGTACCTATTTATGTCAACATTTCTTCACGATAACAATACATACATACTTTAATTGTAGTTTATGTATAACAACTAATGCGACTGGGGAGTAAACAGACAATGTACGAAAATTACTCCAAACATATGTTAATAATCCTTATTATCTTTGATATATATTCGATTAGAGAGAAATATAAATATTAATATTCTATGGAAGTTATTTCCTTTTATATTTTTCATAATGTTAAACTTATTTTAAATTTATTTACATATTTATACATGTAAAACTTTATAAGAGAAAAAAAAACACATGAATAAAAATACACAATATAAAAAATTGAAACAATTTAATTAAAAAAAAACTATAAATATTATATTCACTTTATAGTGCTGATATTGCTGTCACTGAGTGCTGCTTGTAGTGCTGATAGCAGTGCTGCTTGTAGTGCTGCTTGTAGTGCTGCTTGTAGTGCTGATAGCAGTGCTGCTTGTAGTGCTGATAGCAGTGCTGCTTGTAGTGCTGATAGCAGTGCTGCTTGTAGTGCTGATAGCAGTGCTGCTTGTAGTGCTGCTTGTAGTGCTGCTTGTAGTGCTGATAGCAGTGCTGCTTGTAGTGCTGCTTGTAGTGCTGATAGCAGTGCTGCTTGTAGTGCTGCTTGCAGTGCTGGTAGCACCAATTTATTCTATCGATTCAATAATTCTAACCTCACATTAATATTTGATGAGTCACGGTAAGAAAATGGCTACCAGTGACTTTTTTTAAATATATTTACATATTCACTTTATTACTCTCATTGAACCATTTTAACCTTTTTCGGTGTTCTGCTTCAAACTGATATTCTAACATTGAGAATTAATAATGAATTATAATATTAAATAATTTCAATGGATGTTCTGTAGATCACCTTTTATTAATTTTATTAAGTATATAACTTTTATTAATTTTATTAAGTATATAAGTTTTATTAATTTTATTAAGTAAATAACTTTCATTAATTTTAGTAAGTATATAACTTTTATTAATTTTATTAAGTAAATAACTTTCATTAATTTTAGTAAGTATATAACTTTCATTAATTTTATTAAGTATATAACTTTTATTAATTTCATTAAGTATATAACTTTTATTAAGTGTATAACTTTTATTATGTCCCTAATACCGAAACAATGCATTGAATAAGTGGTATTCTGCTGAGGTTAATTATTCATGACTTTTGTTTAGATAACAAATGTTATTTTCTTCAATTAGTTTGACTGTTTGGATACAATAATTAGGTTACAATAGAGCCATGCGAGTAATTAGGCAGCATCCGCATTATAGGAATAATTTATGCTAAAGAAAAAGGATGGATAGAACTTAGAGTGTATAGCTAAGTTAATGATTCGAAAACTGGTATGAGTTGATCTTTAAATTGAATAACTAAAGTTACCATAACTCTTTATTGTAATAGATAAACCTATCATAACTGTTTGAAGTTACTAAAACTTAACAAGGAATTTAATTTGGAAGATAGAATTGGTAGTTTAGAAATATTAAAGAAACATTATATAGAAAAAGAATTAACAAACCTTAAAGTATTTTTAACTTTTAAATATCATTGCAAATTATTATATGGTAATGATATCATTTAAACTACTATAACTAAACAGTATGAGTTCAAAATGCATAATTTTGTCAGCTATAACCATGTTGTTCGTTTGCTTCCATTTCCCCACTAGTTTTTCTACAGGGTGGTCATAAGTAGAAGATGGTGAAATTGCTCTTGTGCGAGATATATAATTGTTGAAAGATATCAAAATGGGTTTATTTACCAAGTATTTACTTAGTTATAATAAAGAAATAATTGCATATTATGAAGATCTAAAGAAAACCATTGTTTACTAAAAATAATCATTATCCTCAATTTTTGTCAACACATTTTTGCGCCCTTTTTCTGACTGCTTTCATCGATCTTTGGACATCTCAGAATTATCTTTCAAGAAAATCACACCACGCTTTATTCGTTTTTTGACTGATTCAGATTATCAGGAGGGGAGGAATTCAAATCATTTTACAAATTAGTAAATTACCCCACAAGAAGTAACCACAACCAGTTACATCTGGGCTTCTCGGAGGCCATTCAATCGCATGATCCTTGGTAGTTCTGAGTGCTAGGGTATACTCCTGCATCCTCCATACTCGATTTAGAGTTTCTCCATAAATATGTCCTTAATTTCAGAGTTATCAGCTGATTCAAAATAAGGGTTCGTAAAATCATGCTAATTTTAAGAGATAAAACCTACTCTTTTGACTAGCAAAGCTTGAAATAAGCTGCGCAAGAGCAATTTCAGCACTTCAACTTATAACCACCCTGCAGAAAAATATAAAAAATATAAAAACAAACGAAAAATGAGATTATAGCTGAGAAAATTTTAGATTAGCCAAATAAAACCACACGAAAATACGATAGTTCTTGTTAAAGTTATGACGATTTTAATTTCGTACCAGCTTTTTTTGACTCGTACTGTACAGTGAAATATACATAACCATTTTTGATAATTGATAAATAATTTATAGTTAATTAATTATAATTTCTATCTGGTTATCAAACCAAAAGAAATGAAAACAAAAAATATAGACAAAGTAAAAGATATATATTCTAGAAAAATAATTTCAAAATCATTGGCATAGTTTAAGATTAGTGATTTGGTATAAAAAAATTATTACTTGTTATATAATTTATTGAAAAGTGATTGAGGATATATTTAGACAAAGTTTAGATATTATTATTGTACATTAGGGTAGGTTACGAATTATCGGTCAGTTTCACATCTTCGGTCATATGTATAAGAAAAAAACATATAATATTTATATTTTATTTATATTTTAATTAAATAACTATTATTGTATTGTTTTTTCTTATATGACCGAATATATGGAACTGACCGGTAATTCGTATCTTATCCTACATTTTCATCAAATACTAATTTACAACCAATGCGAGCTTGTGACCCCTCCCCCCGCCAACAGGGCTACATCCCCCTAACCCCTCCCTCCCCCTGCCGTGATTCCGGTGCGTGAGTTGCAGTGTCACGAGGCGCATCAAATCACGCTCAGTAGAGTAGCGATGCGCCCCACGGCAGGTCACCAAAAGGAAGTACGATGACTATCAACGAGAGCGCCATGGAAGCCAGCACGTGGCTTGGCGGTGAAGAGGGAGTCAGCCCCACAGGAGACAAACAAAAAGTATACTCTTGTTCGCGCTGTAAATATGAAACTGATCGTAAGAATAACTTGAAAAGACACGTAGTGACCATGCATGACCCGGCCCCTTCTTTGTTGGACTGCTGTGGGATAAGATTCTCCACCAAAGGGGAGCTGAGGGACCACACCAGAGCGGTCCATGGGGCGGGTTATACCTGCTGGCAGTGCGGGCACACTTTTTGCAGGCGGGCACTGCTTCACAGACACCAGGCCGTTCACTCCGGACTCAAGGCGTTCTCTTGCACCAAATGCGGCTACCAGTCCAGCCACAAGTCCAACATGCAGAGACACATGTTGGTACACACCCAGATGAAACATGCTACGCGCATTAACGAGAAAATGATCTGGAAAAGTGCCACGAGTGAAAAAGAACTAAATTTAAACAGAGTTTCCATGCCCTGTAAACAATTTCCTATAACTTTCAAGAATATCAATTCAAGCAATGGAGAGGATTATCCCCATCGTCTTTTCCACACCAAAGACCCGTTCCCTTCCCTAAACTCTTCCAGTTCTTTCAAACCTAGTGCATTTTGTCCAGTTTTACCTGTTGCAAACGCTGCTACATCTACTGACGTCTATGCAGCGTCTAACCACATAGTACCCTCTGTTCCAGCTCCCTATCGACGTCGTCACCATTTAGTTCAAAGACCAATACCTACCTACAGGAAAATTCAGACGGATTTCAGTGTTCACAATTTATTGGGAAGGTATGGCAACAATGTGGCGAGACATGGCAACAATGTGGCGAGACATGGCAACAATGTGGCGAGACATGGCAGTGAGATTAGCGAATGTACGAAAGATTTCAGGAAATTCGAAGACAAATTAGCAAGCAGTGAATATTTTATCGGAGCATTGGAAGACATCAAAATGAGAGGTTAGATATTAATACATTTTAGTGATTATTATAAAACATAAATGGTTGTGTCTGTTGTATTGCATATATTAGAATAAAAATCAAATTTATTTTATCTGGTCTGTAAAATATTCATTAGAATTCATAAAAGTATGTAAAATATTTAGAAATATACTAAATGTTTGTATTGAACAGACCTTATAAATTCTAAATTCTCTAAATCTAAAATCAGAAGAGTTATATCATCAAAGTAAAATAAGATTTAAAACAAATTATATAAAATTTCATAACTATCATTGAAATATATAAATTACAAGATTAAAAAATGATATTTTCCTCGTTAATTGATATGATTAGTATAAGTCATTCCGTAGTTGTAATGTTTACCAGGTAACAGTGAGGTAATTAGTGAGGCAGGTGTTGCTAATAGAGACACAGTAAGTCCCCTCAAGTTAAGGGGAATTACCTCTCACTGACATTGAACATAACAAGACAAAACTCTACGGATATTCGCCACCAAATTACATGTAGTGATAATGCTTCCGCTGTAATTTTATAATATAGTTTTATATTCGTTTTTTAACTTTATTATGTATTTTTTAAATATACGTATAAAAAATAAATAAAATGAATTGACTCCTCTAAACCTCTTTATTTATGCACAATCATTTTTTATATATTTTTTATTGTTCATATACCATTTGCAATAAATTAATTTGTGTTTCTTATAAAATTAAAAAAAAAGAATATTTACAGATGCACTGTCAAATAAAATAACTAGGGCTGGGACAATATGCTCTAAAAACTATAGATCCCGAAAATATCATAGACGAAACTAAATGAAATGGTATCGAATACTATATACCGCTGGTGAAGAACCATTCAATACTCTTTAATTCTCTCCGTCTATAATATTTTTGGGATCTATAGTTTTTAGAGCATATTGTCCCAGCCCTGAAAATAACTATATAATTTATAACTTAATTTAATTCAAGATCGGAGTAATATTAAAACAATTTATTTCAAAATATGGAAGGGATCTATTTATATCTATTTAGATAAATAAATCTATTTAGATAAATAAATCTATTTAGATAAATAAATCTATTTAGATAAATAAATCTATTTAGATAAATAAATCTATTTAGATAAATAAATCTATTTAGATAAATAAATCTATTTAGATAAATAAATCTATTTAGATAAATAAATCTATTTAGATAAATAAATCTATTTAGATAAATAAATCTATTTAGATAAATAAATCTATTTAGATAAATAAATCTATTTAGATAAATAAATCTATTTAGATAAATAAATCTATTTAGATAAATAAATCTATTTAGATAAATAAATCTATTTAGATAAATAAATCTATTTAGATAAATAAATCTATTTAGATAAATAAATCTATTAAGATAAATAAATCTATTTAGATAAATAAATCTATTTAGATAAATAAGCTATTAAGATAAATAAATCTATTAAGATAAATAAATCTATTAAGATAAATAAATCTATTAAGATAAATAAATCTATTAAGATAAATAAATCTATTAAGATAAATAAATCTATTTAGATAAATAAATCTATTTAGATAAATAAATCTATTTAGATAAATAGATCTATTCAAATAAATAAATAACTTAAATTTTTAATTACAGCTATATACATAATAATTAGAGAGTATTTAAAATGTTCAGTCACTATTGTTACACCATTCAACTAACTCTAACTTTTATTTTTCAGATTGTTTTCCATTACAATCAGACTCTACGAATTTGGGCCACTGTGACGAAACTGTAGACAGTAACCAACCGGTAGATCTGAGTGTTAAGACGTACGAGAGGGACGTCGGTACTACGACTAACTGCCGTGGGAATGTGCATGGACGTAACAAAACTACGTCAGCACACTCCAAAGATACGTCAGAAGATGAAGGAGCAACGTCTATTGATCACCTAACAGAAGTGAGCACGACGTCGAGAGAGTTTAATGAAACTTCCAGAAATGTCGGAAGGACGTCAAATGCTTATAAAGATACGTCTACAAATTTCGGAAGGACGTCAATTGCCTATGAAGTTCCATCTACTGATTTCGAAAGGACGTCAACAAGGTATAATGAAACATCTAAAGACATCAATATGACGTCCTTAGGTTGTGAAGATACGTCTAAAGATTCTAAGTCAATTCTATCCAATGAACTATCTTATATCAACGAATTAAATACAACTAGCAATCAATATACGTCATCTAATACCATTTGGACGTCCACACGAAGTATTGTAACGTCCGAAACCTTTTTGGAAATTCCCAAACGTTTACTAGACCTCTCAGAAAGCATGACTACTAAAATAAGCAGTAGAGTGTCTTTTCACGATGTTAATTCATTAGTTTTAGATAATACATTAAATGAGTCCTATCGAATGGAAGACTTACCTATAGATTATTCCATTAAAAAGCGTCTAATAGAAAGCGCCGACGTTACATCTGATGTTTTGTATTTGCCAAAAAAATTAAGAGCTGTGAACAGAAGTTAATAATATTTAACTATTTTTTTATAAAAGTATTTATTCCTTTTTTTCGATTATTTTTTATTAATCTTTTATTATTTTCTTAACAGCATTCCTTTCTATATTTTTAATTAAAAAAAATCGGTTATGCGACCGCATTAATTGTTACATTGTAATATGGTTGTAATTAACGGCTGCAGTCGCAAAGACAGAATTACTAAAAAGGGTTTTATGGTGGGCCATAGAAGATTGAGTGAGTTCTTTTGCCTATTATTTTTTTTTTTGCAGATGCTAAAATAGTCAATCTTATTTAAAAAAAATTATATTATTAACATCTTTCACTATTTTAACTTTATGTTGCATTCAAAATTAATTTCCATTAAGCATTTATAGAATGAAATATACTAATTTTTTACATGCACCCAATAAAAAGTATAAATTAAATTATAATTTATTAAATTATATACAAAGAAGGTAATTAATTAACTATATTAATAAGTATTAAATTTTTAAAGAGAATTATATACTAGCTGAACAATGGTATTCTCCATTTATTATTAATGTAACATATGTATTTTAAAATATATTTCTATATAGTGTATAATAAAATATAACACTTTTATAATATTGTTTATATTGTAATTTATTAAAATTAAACCTTTTTCTATCATCAAAAAATACAGAAAATCAAAAACTGAAAACGAATTCCAAATCAGAACCTAACAGCATTGAAAATAACATTATGAACAATTTTTTTGCGATACAGATCAAGCAAAGTTTAGTTTACGTGTTTTTATGTAAGCTCCCCTTAAAGGTCCCCTCCAAGCAAATTTTTTTTATTGCTTAAATCAACGAGGCTAATGTTTTCTTATCATTTTACTGCAAACCCCATAAAATTAGATAGCATATTTTTAATTTTATATGCTTTTAAAGATTTTTATAATCCAAGCTCTACAAAACCTACTTTACTTCCGACTTTCTAATTTTCAGTCTGAAGAAGAAGAATGTACACCATTTGTTTTGATTGTCAACTAGGTATTTGGTTTAATAAATCTATTTATTATTAGTTTAAAGGTTTAAATTTGGATTTAAAGGCCAAAAACGCATTGTTTGTTCAAAAATCTAAATTTGAAATCAAAACAAAGAGTGTACAATCTTCTTTCTCAGCGTCAGGTTGGAGATTCTCTCGATTGTTGCTCACAGAGTATTAAAAAACTTTAAAAGCAAATAATAAAATATATACTGAACCGAATTGTATGCGGTTTGCGGAATAATGATCGTAGACCTTAGTTCTATAATATTATGTAATAAACCCATATTTTCCCCGGAGCCTGGAGAGGACCTTTAATGTTTTCAACAAAAAGTCTACGGCAGTTACACAAGACACTATTATAGAAAAAGAAAAATAGTTGAAAGTAAATTCAAAATATATTTAAAAATAATAACTTCCAATATTAATTCATAATTGCGAATATTTCATAGGAACGTGCTTGAAAGTTCTTTAGTATTCGATCATAAAGATTTTCAGTATTATTGTCAAAGTGAATTTTCAAGGCAGAGTTTCATCATTTTTGTATAATTTGTATACAGAAAAATATTATAGTAAATGCTGAGGAATGGATCTTCAAAAAAAAATAACTGACCAACCACTTCAAAAAATATAAAAATATCAGTATGTATGACACCAGGTTCAGAGTATTTTAGTATTTGATAAATTAATTACTAATTTAATTAATTAATCAGTAATCATTAATTAATCAATTAATTACTAATTAATTAATCAATTAATTACTAATTAATTAATTAGTAATATATGTGCTATGTCCTATATTTATAATCAATGTAATAAATTACTTTAATACATATTATGATATATGGAATAAATTACTTTATGTTTAAATAACTGTGTAAATAAAAATTGGATATCATATATATGTACATATTTTTCTATATTTTGAAATGGTTGGTTGATTTCAGAGAAAATCCTGAGGAATAACGTACGAAGTTTTTGAGGTAAAATACAAGTGAAATGGTGTTCTAATATCTAATTTCATTCTATATTTATTTACTAGGAAATTGTATGCATTACCGCTGTGGCATCCACTCTTAATCTCCTACTATCAAAAGGAGCAACAGTTTCAATCACTGCATGGAAATATGATTCATTTACAGCATATCTCTCTCTCGATGCGTATAGTTCCACTAGGTAACATTAAGCAGGTTCACCTGTACATCACTTTTGACCTTCAATGTCTGTATTCTTTATTTTCTTTTATCAGTACTCTTTGTGTGTCCGTGAGTTGAGTGTCACTGCAGTACCTTCGAACTGTTGAAATAAGGTAAGGTAACTTCTATAGCTGTTTATTTAAGTAATATAATGCACACATTAATGTATATATTAACATTAATATCATAATGATACATGGCATCTAAAGAGAAGTGTTAGTAATTAGTTGTGTCGTCAGGACAGGCTTAGCTATTTGCTCACTAACTATTTGTGGTTGGTTGCAATTAAAGTTTGTTAAGTGTTGATAGGAATTAATTAAGTGTAATTACTTTTATTAAAATACAATGAATAGTACTATATACATAATACACTGATGATAAAATACATTAGTAAGTTTTTAATGAACTGTTACCTTATCTTATCTAAGATGTTAGGTACTGATTAGTAATAGATAACCAGGTAATTGCAATAGAACGTATAATGGTTGCCATGGAGCATAGATAAGTGCAATAGAAATAAGGCAATAGCAATATAGCATAGATAAATGCAATAGAATATACCAAGTTCTCACGAAGTTCTTGGACCAAAATTGAAAAAGGTTTTTTTCTGGGCGTATTAGAAGTGGTCATTTGGAATTTCAAATGTCTGTAATTCTCACTTCAACCTAAGCACAGGTAAATTCACAACTGCCAAACACTCTCTAGATAAGGAGTAAAAACTAAATGCAATTACTTAACTTCACCAAGCATTGAAACTGTATTCATTAAAGCCCTGAAGTTTTTAAAAGGAACAGTTAATAATAGTCTTAGGTTTCCAAAGAGACAAGAAGTGCACCAATTTAGTTAAAATCAGGTCGTACAAGAACAGTGAAGAGGCAACAGCTGATAAAATTTGTAATCATAGAGAAGATTAGGCAGAACCCGGAGAGGAACATCAGTCATGCACCTATATGGTATCTAGGGAAACATTCGTGTAAAAGGTTCAACGATAACTCCCCCCGAAGTCACAAGACCGACGTTTCTTCAAACAACTTATTTCTGCTGGTACCCAATGCCCTATCATCTGAATGAAAGAGAAAATTTTACGGTTGAAAATCGTTAAAATAACTCAATATTGACGAATAATGTTAATAACATCCCACTCAACATCAGAGTAGTTGGAAAACAACAAAAACCGGCTCTGTCAAATGTGAACGGATGTGATTTGCGATGGACAAAAGACCCATATATCCTTTTTACTGAAAAGGGCGTGACAGGCGAGTCCATGGATTATCTGAATCTCTGCAGTCTCAAGTAATCTCCTGAATCACACACATGTATGAAAATAAAAACTATGAGTTCTAGCAAGATCTCCAATATTGATCAAAACTGTCTCAAAGAGAATTCTGGACTTAGTAGATTCCACCACAACCATCACAACATCTCAACCTATTGGATTTTTCTATTTGGTCCATAGGCATAGAGAAGATAAATTAGCACAATAATAGCAAGTAAAGTATTGTGAGAGAACGCTGTGAATTTATTAAAATGCGACAAACGACTTAGAAAGATTAGGGAACACTCCGATTATAATAGACAATAGGGATTTTGGAGGACATGAGATGGGGGTTTGTTCAATATTAACTGCTATATTTTTCTGACAATAATCACCTTTCGCTTCAGTTATTTTAGCTTACGCCTGTCTCTCTCTCTCTCTCTCTCTCTCTCTAGATATCGCAAAGATGCCGCTAGACTTCTACTACGCCCTGCCTTCAGCTCCTTGCCGCGGCCCAATGCTCGTAGCCAGGGCCCTCGGCATTGAGATGAACCTCATCAAGATGGACCTCTTCAACGGGGAGCAGATGAAGCCAGAGTTTGTGAAATTGAATCCCGAGCACACTGTCCCAACACTGGTTGACGGAGACTTCATCCTTTGGGAAAGGTGAAAATTGTTTGAATTCTTAATTTTAGAGTTCGAAATCCAAAGTTGCATTTGAGAATGGAAATTGAATTGTTCTAATTATTTCATCTGTTTCTGAATAGATAGAATATAATATTTTGTATTTTAAATTGTATTCAAAATATAATGTCTTTGGAAGACTATATTTATGTTTAGTTATATAATAGGATGAAAAATAAAGTACATCATACAAATAAAAATAGTTTGGAGCTGAAGTTTCATGATTTAAATGGAAAATTGTACAATAATATACAAACTACTTATCTTTCTTTTCCGAAAATATTATATTTTCTTCGAACTAAAGCCACTCGAATTTATTCAAATATAGTAACAAGGTTACATTTTCTTTCAGAGCTGACAATAATCACGGGTCCCTTGTAGAGGTGAAATTTAATAGATAACAAAATTAAACTATTAAATTTCATTTAGTTAAAAGAGTTGCACTATATAAAATTCCCTATAGCTAAAAAAGTCTCTTTATTCCTTATCTCCAGCAAGGCCATCATAGGTTACCTAGTGGGTAAGTATGGCAAGGATGACTCTCTGTACCCTGTGGAGCCCCGTAAGAGGGCCCTAGTGGACAGGATGCTCTACTTCGACATGGGCCTGCACCAAACATTCAGAAACTGGGCAGTGAGTGAAAGAAAAAGACAGTATGCTTTAAAAACCATAGGTGTAAAGAATATCATAGACGAAATGAAACAATATCGAATGCAATAATTATACCGCTGGTGTAGAACGATTCAATACCATTTAACCATAAGTATACGGGGACAAAGTGCGAACGCCACGTGAGACTCACAGGAGGTTTCTCCTGTGGTTCACATTTCTTTGAGTAAACAAAGTTGTAATTAACTTTTTACAATTTTGTTTACATATTCGTGTTCACGAATATCATTTACTTCCTATTGCTCAATAAAAGTAATACATTTAATGTATAAGCGACCATATTAGTATTTTAGACTAGTTAATGTGAACCGTACGTGGTCTCCACCTGTGGGTCACATTTATATTATTTGAGTGTGATTGGCATATTCTAATAGTATTCTCATGGTATAATATTAAAATGCACACTTCAAGATACATAAATCAACACTTGATATTCATTCAAATGAATAGATTACTCATTTAATACTCATGGTCATGAGAACCGTACGTGGTCACCACCTGTGGGTCACACTAAACTCATGTGAACCGTAGGTGGTCACCACCTGTGGGTCACACTTTGACTTATCTAATTTGAGTGTGATTAGCGTATTCTAATGGTATAATATTAAGATCCATCTTCAAGATACATAAATCTTTTAGATTTTTGTGACATGAAAATGTTAATGTAGTTTGTTGTATCCGCTAGTTTGTTGTACTGCACACTTCATGATTGTTTAATGACCTGACAGGGGGTTCGGGGGGCGGCACGCCCCCCGATCTACGTATTTGTGATGTTATATTTGAAATAAACGGCAGATGTACCTTTCCAGACCCCCAAACAAAACGGTCATAACCTAACCTATCGGAAAATTAATTGTGCTATATCTTGAAAACGAAGAGTTTTCACAACAAATGGTATTCATGAAAAACGTCTTAAAATGGCTTTTTTAACCTATTGTTGATGTCAAATTAACAAAAATCTTAATAAAGATAGATGTATTTTAAAAAACGTGACCCACAGGAGAAACCTCCTGTGAGTCTCACCTGGCGTTCGCATTTCCTTCCCGTATGTTACTCCATTTAACTCTCCCAGTTTGAAGTATTCTCTCACGATCTATGATTTTGAAAGCATATTGTCTAGTGCATGCGGGTTTATTTCACTCTACCTAAATACTATTGCATTAAAATATTTAACATTAAATATAAATATAATAATATCTTGATATCCTTAGAACTGATGCACGGAAGTAAATAAAGAAAAAGTGCATCATTTATAGATAGTCGCTATAAAGTCCAGAGAAAAAGTTATTGAAGGGTTACTGAAGATTAAAAGGTTACCAATTTTTAATTTTCTGTGTTCCTTCTTAACTTCATCTCTGGGAGAATAATTCTGGTTCTAATTTTTCAATTAAATTCCCATTGAATTCCTTGCCTCATAATTATGATACTTAATCCCCCACAGCACCCCGTAATGAAGGAGGGTAAAAAAGCTGACCCGGCAATGAAGACCAAACTGATAGAGCACCTAGGACGCCTCGAGTCACACCTAGCAACTCAGAACACTGCCTATGTGTGTGGAGAGGGAATGTGTGTGGCTGACTTTACTTTGGTGAACGCTCTCTACACCTACAAGTAAGTCTTCTTAGCTCTCTACACCTACAAGTAAGTCTTCTTAGCTCTCTACACCTACAAGTAAGTCTTCTTAGCTCTCTACACTTACAAGTAAGTCTTCTTAGCTCTCTACACCTACAAGTAAGTCTTCTTAGCTCTCTACACTTACAAGTAAGTCTTCTTAGCTCTCTACACCTACAAGTAAGTCTTCTTAGCTCTCTACACTTACAAGTAAGTCTTCTTAGCTCTCTACACCTACAAGTAAGTCTTCTTAGCTCTCTACACTTACAAGTAAGTCTTCTTAGCTCTCTAAACCTACAAGTAAGTCTCCTTAGCTCTTTACACCTACAAGTAAGTCTCCTTAGCTCTCTTCACCTACAAGTAAGTCCTTTTAGCTCTCTACACCTACAAGTAAGTCTCCTTAGCTCTTTACACCTACAAGTAAGTCTCCTTAGCTCTCTACACCTACAAGTAAGTCTTCTTAGCTCTTTACACCTACAAGTAAGTCTCCTTAGCTCTCTACACCTACAAGTAAGTCTTCTTAGCTCTCTACACTTACAAGTAAGTCTTCTTAGCTCTCTACAACTACAAGTAAGTCTTATTAGCTCTTTACACCTACAAGTAAGTCTCCTTAGCTCTCCTCACCTAAGTGTAGAGGTATAGAAACCTATTCAAGCAAGTCTCTATATAGTATATATCTTATGATATTCTTTAATACAACATTGACATATAACCCAGTAGAACTATTAATAATCAAGAGATTATAAAGTAAAGCCGATCATGAGAAATTTGCAACGTATTTTATTTCGAACTTTATCGTCAGGAATTTTCAACGAAAGGCAATAGACAGTAATTGTTTTTAAATGATGATATTTTACGATTGAATATTGATAATAATCCATCAATTATAATTGTCTGTGTTTGTGATCGGTTATGAATGCAATAAATGGCATTGAAAATAGATCACATTTGTACGATACGTCGTGTAGTCTCAAACTGAGAAATAATTTTACCCTAATCGATAAACGCTATTAATGAAGGAATAAAAAGTCTATATATCTGTTCTACCCCTCTTTTCCTCTAGATCAATGGGTGTGGACACAAGCAGCTTCCCCAAAATAGAGGCGTGGTCTGCCCGTTGCTCCAAGTCAATGGATGGTTTCCAGGAGATTACCGTAGCGGGCGGTGAAGGCATGGGAAAGGCTTTCAAACATCTTTTCGAAAAGTGAAAGAACTACATAAAGTGTTGCAACGATATTCCATGTTAACTGAGATACTATTATAATGGTACCAAATATGTGTTTTTTATTTACCTTAATTATAGATTTAATAAAATCGCTAAGCCATCTTCATATATTGCCTTGATCTATAGACAAACTAGTAAACTACATTTAATAGTTTAATGTAACTGATAGTTGAATGATCAATCAATTTGCTGTGCAGTGTATTTTAACTATATCTTGTTAATAAGGTGTACATATCTCTTTCCATAACGTGAAGTTAACTTTAATATGGCTACTAAAGTACCTATCCACTTCATGGCCACTTCCTGGAACTGTAAAGGCTGACGTCTGCATTTGAAAATCAGGTGAAATATTTCTAAGTAAGTAGACCGTGAAGACAGAAAGGATATAGACGCATTTTACTTCTCTCATTCTTACCAATAAACGTATATATTAAATTTCTAATGCAAAGGAGAATGAAATAAGATGGTGCTGAAGCATGAATTATAATACCTATCATCAGAGTGCGCGGAATGATGTGTTTTTGTAGCCTGGTTTGTAGGTCGCAGTAATTCAGTAGCGGCTGTAATGTGGCTCAGTCTACCTTGGCAGTTTCCAGTGACAAGAAGAAACAATTTAGCAGAGGAAAGCTTCAGAATAACTGCCATGTTATATTATAAGTATTTAAGCCTAATATGTGAGATTTTTTTATTCCGATTTGGGTGGTTAAGTGAAAAAAGTGCCAGAAAAGGAATTATATTAATAGGAAAATAGATTAAATTGTGCTATACTATTAATTTCTATTGATTACAACAATAACAATATGTATAAACTTTATTAATATGTGCTGCAGATATCACAAAATATTATTTAATATTTATTTAGTTCAGGAAAGTACCGTTATGGTATCTGTCACTTACTGGACAGCTCGGTACAACCTGTTCTAAACCTGTTTGTTAAAATATCACAAACTGTTAACAGTTCTCCTACCATATGCTAACAATTGGTTCAACATATTTTACTTAGATTTTATAGTAAAATATAGTGTCACTATAGTGTAATCTCTATAATATTAGTATCAGAAAACGGATTGAAAATTTATAAAAAGGTGATTCTAATGGCATTAAAGTTTAATTATATATGAAAATTGATCAGTTTTCTTATACCGTTCAAAATAGCTTATAAAATCTAACTAAATGAGCCTACGTACATTATCAAGAACTGAAATAGTTCTAATAAGTACATATATAAATCTATAAAATAAAAAGCCTTTAAGATGACGATGCTGCAAAAAGCTATAGAATATCACCGTTAGTTTGACCAGTTGATCATCTTCATTTGATAATGGATGCCTAACGGTGTGGGTACCTGTGGCTATGGAGTCACAAATGCATACCTATGTTCATTGTATACAATGTATAGGTATGTATGTATGAATGAATAAATAAATGTTTAAAAAATGGAAAAGGCCGAATTAATATTAAACATTACCACTAGCTGGACCCCATGAAAATTCCATGGAATTAGGAAATCAACAAATATTAAATATTGTCACATACAACCTTTTACCTAAACTAATTTATATTTTACCCCACCTAGACTTCCCCCATCTTCAATTCCCATATCTTAACTTCCCCCATCTTCACTTCCCCAACTAACACTTCCACCATCTTCACTTCCCTCACCTACACTTCCTCCACATACACTTCGCTCACCAACATCCCCCCCCCCCTTCACTTGCCTCACCTGTACTTCCCCTTCCTTCATTTCCCCACCTGTACTACCCCCTTCTTCTCTTCCATCATCGACACTACTCCCATCCCCTACCTTCACTTCTCCCATCCCCTACCTTCACTTCTCCCATCCCCTACATTCACTTCTCCCATCCCCTACCTTCACTTCTCCCATCCCCTACCTTCACTTCTCCCATCCCCTACCTTCACTTCTCCCATCCCTACCTTCACTTCTCTCATCTCCTACCTTCACTTCTCCCATCCCCTACCTTCACTTCTCTCATCCCCTACGTTCACTTCTCCCATCCCCTACCTTCACTTCTCCCATCCCCTACCTTCACTTCTCCCATTCCCTACCTTCACTTCTCCCGTCCCCTATACCTTCACTTCTCCCATCTCCTACCTTCACTTCTCCCATTCCCTACCTTCACTTCTCCCATCCCCTACCTTCACTTCTCCCATCCCCTACCTTCACTTCTCCCATCCCCTACCTTCACTTCTCCCATTCCCTACCTTCACTTCTCCCATCCCCTACCTTCACTTCTCCCATCTCCTACCTTCACTTCTCCCATCCCCTACCTTCACTTCTCTCATCCCCTACCTTCTCTTCTCTCATCCCCTACCTTCACTTCTCTCATCCCCTACCTTCACTTCTCCCATCCCCTACCTTCACTTCTCTCATCCCCTACCTTCACTTCTCCCATCCCCTACCTTCACTTCTCCCATCCCTACCTTCACTTCTCTCATCTCCTACCTTCACTTCTCCCATCTCCTACCTTCACTTCTCCCATTCCCTACCTTCACTTCTCCCATCCCCTACCTTCACTTCTCCCATCCCCTACCTTCATTTCTCCCATCCCCTACCTTCACTTCTCCCATTCCCTACCTTCACTTCTCCCATCCCCTACCTTCACTTCTCCCATCTCCTACCTTCACTTCGCCCATCCCCTACCTTCACTTCTCTCATCCCCTACCTTCTCTTCTCTCATCCCCTACCTTTACTTCTCTCATCCCCTACCTTCACTTCTCCCATCCCCTACCTTCACTTCTCTCATCCCCTACCTTCACTTCTCCCATCCCCTACCTTCACTTCTCCCATCCCTACCTTCACTTCTCTCATCTCCTACCTTCACTTCTCCCATCCCCTACCTTCACTTCTCTCATCCCCTACCTTCACTTCTCCCATCCCCTACCTTCACTTCTCCCATCCCCTACCTTCACTTCTCCCATCCCCTACCTTCACTTCTCCCATCCCCTACCTTCACTTCTCTCATCCCCTACCTTCACTTCTCCCATCCCCTACCTTCACTTCTCCCATCCCCTACCTTCACTTCTCTCATCCCCTACCTTCACTTCTCCCATCCCCTACCTTCACTTCTCCCATCCCCTACCTTCACTTCTCTCATCCCCTACCTTCACTTCTCTCATCCCCTACCTTCACTTCTCTCATCCCCTACCTTCACTTCTCTCATCCCCTACCTTCACTTCTCCCATCCCCTACCTTCACTTCTCTCATCCCCTACCTTCACTTCTCCCATCCCCTACCTTCACTTCTCCCATCCCCTACCTTCACTTCTCCCATCCCCTACCTTCACTTCTCCCATCCCCTACCTTCACTTCTCCCATCCCCTACCTTCACTTCTCCCATCCCCTACCTTCACTTCTCCCATCCCCTACCTTCACTTCTCACATCCCCTACCTTTACTTCTCCCATCCCCTACCTTCACTTCTCCCATCCCCTACCTTCACTTCTCCCATCTTCTACCTTCACTTCTCACATCCCCTACCTTCACTTCTCCCATCCCCTACCTTCACTTCTCCCATCCCCTACCTTCACTTCTCCCATCCCCTACCTTCACTTCTCCCATCCCCTACCTTCACTTCTCCCATCCCCTACCTTCACTTCTCCCATCCCCTCCTTTACTTCTCCCATCCCCTACCTTCACTTCTCCCATCCCCTACCTTCACTTCTCCCATTCCCTACCTTCACTTCTCCCATCCCCTACCTTCACTTCTCCCATCTCCTACCTTCACTTCTCCCATTCCCTACCTTCACTTCTCCCATCCCCTACCTTCACTTCTCATATCTCCTACCTTCACTTCTCCCTTCCAATCCCCTACCTTCACTTCTCTCATCCCCTACCTTCTCTTCTCTCATCCCCTACCTTCACTTCTCCCATCCCCTACCTTCACTTCTCCCATCCCCTACCTTCACTTCTCCCATTCCCTACCTTCACTTCTCCCATCCCCTACCTTCACTTCTCATATCTCCTACCTTCACTTCTCCCTTCCAATCCCCTACCTTCACTTCTCTCATCCCCTACCTTCTCTTCTCTCATCCCCTACCTTCACTTCTCCCATCCCCTACCTTCACTTCTCCCATCCCCTACCTTCACTTCTCCCATCTATTCTTACAACCACTCATCACTATATAGAGTAAGGTTTTACATCATCTTCAGTAATCATCTATAACATTTTTTTCAGGTATAATATTATATAATCAATTCATACTGGACGTTCGTTTACGATCTAATATAATAATAAAGAAATTATATGTTCATCAGAACGAATACCTGATTATTGACTTTATAAAGTACTACTTTCTGAGTTGAAATTTAATTCAACCTCATTGGACATTAAGATTTTGTTAATGAGATATGAAGACCTTCTTCTGTACTATTTTGTTTCCTGTCCTGCTATTGTTCCTCCCATCTGTTTCGGGAAATCCTCTGGATCACCATTTGAAAGGTAAGTTATAATAATTTGCTAAGGTAATTGACTTTAAAGGTACCCTTCCACCTTGATTTTTTATTATATTAATCTATTCATCAGATTTAAGGTTACTGTTTATAAAACTACAAACCATTTCAAATTTGGTTCAATATTTTTAAATATAATAAGTAATTTAAGTTGTTCGGTGGGGTTTGCCATTCTAAGAAAAGAAAAAGAAAGTTTTACTTCTGACTAATTTAAAACAATAACAAGACAGATAGATGCAACTAATACCACCATTACTTTAATACAAAAGTACCTAATTATCAATAATTATACGACAAAAAAAGAGATAGTTAGTTATTAAGCATTTCTTGTTCTTTTATTAGAAAGAATTTCAAAGCACCTCTAGAAAAAATTAACGGGGAGGGAACTTTGAAGGGAGGGTGCGGGTAAAATCAAACATTTGTTAATATGTGTTTTAATGGAATCAGCATATTTAATTATGTATGACTCTGTTCATCTAAATAATACTTATTAAAGAAAAGGAAATTTAATTTATTTTGAAAAAGCGCGATCTAGTGACAAATAGCATAAACTTTGCTCGACTCATTGACGCCATCTTGCTGTGATTTCACAAACGTTGTGCAAAAAACTTTAGTATATCAGCAAGTGATATTATTAATTATAGGGTCGGACGGGGTATCACTGCGCACAATCCCGCAAACTCTGTATTTATTCGAAAACTGAAGGTACTAGAGGAACTTTTTTTCTCGTGATGAAAAAGTCATGAATGAGGATGATTCTCAACAAGTTTCAAAATAATAGCTAAATAAATAAAATATTTATTGGCAATTTTTTGTGCGTAACTTTTAGTGAGTGTATCGGGGTATCACTGCGCACATGAAGAGGTATTACTTCGCATTGCATAAATACAGCACTTATCTCCCCCACCTAAATCCCTCCTGTCCCATTTTAATTCCCCTCCTTCCCCCTATTTAAACCCCCTTCTTTCCCCATCTCAATATCCCTCTCCTCCCATCTTAATCCCTCTCTCTTCCCATCTAAATCCCCCTCTCATATCATTTTACTAACACTCTTTCCTCATCGAAATCTCCCTCTCTTCCCATTTAAATCCCTTTCTTCCCCATCTATTTCCCTCTCTCCCCCATCTATTTACCCCTCTCCCACATCGAAATCCTCCTCACCCTCATCTGAACGTCTGTGTTTCCCTCTACATGCCCTCTCCCCAACACATATTTAATGAATCTGGAACAAATTTACTACTTAAATTTTACGCAACTAGTTAACTATTTATATCAAGTTATATAAAACGATCGTACGTTTATTGTTAATAAACATTTAATTCAAAAAGCTCCCCCCCCCCCTAAATACCCACTCTCCCTATTCTACATAATACCCCCACATCAAGTTGCATAGCTACTACGATTGTAAGTTTATTTTTAATCAAATTTATAATTAAATAACACCTTATTCAATATTTTGCCCTTATTAAGAGCTAAAAACTCATATTTATTTACATACAATTATGGTTATTAATAATGCGCAGTGATACCCCTCTACCTCTAAATTGTCTGGGGTAACACTGCGCACAGTTTTGGCAGGAAACCCGTTAAAACTGAGAAGTTGAAAATTTGACATAATGTAACTGTTATTTTTTGTGCTAACATGTTAAAACAATATGAATATATGAATCTTGGTAAAAGATTTATTGGAGAGTTTGCGGGATTTAAGAATCACCAGTGCAAACTTTTTTCAGATCATTCTGAGAGCACTATATATATCGCGATTCAGCTCTAGAAATCCTAATAGGATAATGGTGCATCATGATGTTTATGGGAGAAAAGAAGATGCTTGAAATAATGGTGCAATCAGATTTAGGTTACAACAAGTTGGTTTAAAACTATAAGGGGTGCGGAGTGATACCCCTTGAAAAGGGTATGCGCAGTGATACCCCGTCCGACACCTCTAAAAATAATTTATTTGTTAGTATATTGTATATAAATCACAAATTTATTTAATTATAACTTATTTGGGAAGATAATCAGACATTCTATAACGTTCATGAAGATTGTTCTGGAACGTTCTGGAAATAATGTAAACAGCGCCATCTATGAGATGATCGCATAAGCTTATGTTAACTAATAAAAACCTTATTTTCTCTGAAAATACAGTGATTTGAGATGAAACATTTCATACCCGTAACTAATCATTGTTTATTTATGATATTATGAAAAAATATTTGATATGAAAATTAGACGCACCCCCCCTTTAAACATAATTATGAATCGGATGAGCACATCAGACAATCCTCATTTTCAATTGATAACTTTGTATTTCTTTTTAATATTGATGATATCAATACTTTTACACTAAATTTAGTTTTCCCCCGTTGTCTCATATCTTAATCCATTTAAAACTAGAATTTAAGTTAAGAATATGTTTACAATATTTGTGAAATGAAATGTATTAAAATTAGTTGGATTATATTCCGAAATGTTCCTATTTCAAATTAATGAGAGTTTGAAGAATTCTAAGGAAGTTACCTATCTGAATGTTTTCATTTTCAGATGTAGCCGCTGAAGCAGCTTCAATGAAAGGGGCAAGAGAAAGTAAAACTATGGACAATGATGAATTCAAAGCTCTGCAGTACCTACTCTACAAGAACAGAGCTGATTTAACCAACAAACCGAAATCAGTTAAAGTCATCCATGGGAAAGAGGAGTCACCTTCAGTGACTTCTTCTTTGGATAACAACTTTGTAGGTGATGCAACAGAATACCATGAAGAAAAACTAGATGAGGAAACTAGATCAGATATTTCATTACAGAGTGACCAGATATTGGCTACAGAAACTACTCTAACAGTGAATAAAAAAGACAACTTTTCGAAGTATGATCAAGATAATGAATCCATAGACCATATGGTGAACTTTGTTAGTGATGTTCATCAAACGAGTTCAACAGAGAAATCGTCAAGCAATTTAATATACATAACGACCAAAAATATATCAGATGAGGAACGTCCAAACTTAGATTATGATTTACCAAAAAGCTCGTATTATTATTTGTATGACTATGATGAGGATAACTTACCACTGGATCCAATTATGATCCTACCAATTTCCGCTTTTAATTCTATGCCAATAGGAGACACTCCAACCATAGACACAAATCTAATGAATAATACGTATGATGTTGATTATGACTCTTCTCAAACAGATTTAGATGGTGTCGAGAAATTTGTGACAAATCTTATGACTTCCATTCAACATCAGGAAGACAAATTCCCCAATAAAGCGGATAATATTTTTTACTCATACGAATATCCTAATTACCAAGATGATCATGGAGACAATGTAACGGACACCTCTGGTTACACTGACTACCTTTATGCAGACATTGATGAAGAAGCTAATGACTATGAGATATCCAGTGAAGATTATGATTTTCTAATACTGAGAAAAATAATCGAACCAGAAAATTCAACTTCTGTCTCAGAACCTGAACTTAAAGATGGTATCAATGAAGAGAAAATTGAACTGAAAGGAAATGTAAAACATGAGCCCATTGAAATGGTAACTAGCAGTGCCCCACCAGAGAATTTGAGTCAACAATCTAGAACTACTCTTGATATCATGCTTCCAATGGAAGATATCTACAACGAACGAAGAGATATCCCAACATATCAAAATGAAGTACCAGAATACTCTGCTGAAGATGCGTCAGAGTTTAGCATAAGTAAATATCAAACCACTGATGATCACATATTAGAAAAACAAACAACTCATGATTTGACATTAGAAAATGATAATCTTTCACCTACTCTGGATTTTCTGATTACTAGTGATGAAACTTACCAATCAACAGCTTCATATTCACAATCAACTAATTATCCAATCAATCAACAAGCAAACGTATTTGGTTCCGTCCAATCTGACCAAAACGTTAGAATTAAAGAATTAAAGGATGATTCATTGCATCAAAATTTCCTATTTAACACTGAATCCGTTCCCAGCGATTTATCTGTTCCTCCAGCAAATCAAAATTCTTCACCAAATTTTTCCCCAACTCAGAACACAGTACCAAATCCTTTAGATGGGTTGACTGAAACTTCTAGCGATAGAAATATTCCTATAGTTACCCCTGCAACCACAGAACTTTTATTAGAAAAAAACGCCACACCGAATTATCTTCAGAACCAGAATTTATCTATGAACTATGCAGAATTCGAAAACACTATTGTTACGTATGAATATTATTACGATTATGTTGATACAGACTATAATTCTGATGTGGATTATAAATTCAATATATTAAGAAAGATAATGGAATCAAGTAGCAAAACTGATAAACACGAAAATGAAAACGACCAAACTGAAAAATTAATTGACAGCACTGCTAATAATAACAATTCCAGCTCTAAATCAAGAATATCAAGTAACCACAATTCGATAACAAGAGCCCCCACAAATTTAGAAATTGAAAAAGAAATCTCAAAAATTAATAAGTCATTAACAAAGTCACCAACCAATTTCGATGTTAAATCGGAAATGGTAAGAACGCAAATATCAACAACAAAGATACCATATATTACTACAAAATACGAGGCATCATTTCACAGCACTATTCCAAAAGTATCCAACACTAACAACTTATTTCCTGATATACTGAAAAATCACAATACTGAACCCAAAAGGTCATCGAGTTTCGATTCTATAGCGAAAGTGACAACAGTTCACAAATCTAACACAGAATATCAAATATTTACATCAGAAACACCACCCGATCAGAGCAGTGAAATAGAAACTTACATAAGTCATGATTTTAAAACAGAAGTCCCAGTCAATCAGAGTAATGGAAGAGAAACTTCCACTATTGAATATTATATATCAGAAGGACCAATAATACACAACAATGTACTGGTACATTCAACGAATCATGATTCAATAACAGAGGAGTCAGTAATTCACAATACGAATACAAATTTTTTAACAACTACCAATTTTGAAATAAAAGACCAAATAATTAACAATAAAATTACTAAATCATCAACGAGTCACTATTCGGGAACGAGAGAACCAGCTATTCACAGTACGGATAAAGAATCCTCAACGAGTCAATATTTAAAACTGACAGAACCAGCAATTAACAGAAATACAGAATCTTCAACGAGTAAAGATGTAAAAACAGATGAACCAACTATTCACAGCACAAATATTGATTTTTCGACAAAACCATATTATGAAACAAGAGAGCCAGTTATCCACAGCACTAAGGCAGAATCATCAAGAAGTCACTATTCTGAAGCAACCGAGTCAGTTATCCACAGCAGTACTGAAGCAGAATCTTCAACGAGTCACGATTTTAAAACAGAAGAACTAGTCATCTACAGTACTATTTCAGAGTCTTCAAAGAATCAAGATTCTACAACAAAAGATCCAGCTATCCACAGTACTAATACAGAATCTTCAACGAGTCAAGATTCTAAAACAAATAAGCCAGCTATCCACAGTACTAATACAGAGTCTTCAATGAATCAAGATTCTAAAACAAAAGAGCCTGCTATCCAAAGTACTAATACAGAGTCTTCAACGAGTCAAAAGTCTAGAACAAAAGAGCCAGCTATCCACAGTACTAATACAGAGTCTTCAACGAGTCAAGATTCTAAAACGAAAGAGCCAGCTATCCACAGTACTGATACAGAGTCTTCAACGAGTCAAGATTCTAAAACAATAAAGTCAGAAATCCACAGTACTAATACAGAGTCTTCAATGAATCAAGATTCTAAAACAAAAGAGCCTGCTATCCACAGTACTAATACAGAGTCTTCAACGAGTCAAGAGTCTAGAACAAAAGAGTCAGCTATCCACAGTACTAATACAGAGTCTTCAACGAATCAAGATTCTAAAACAAAAGAGCCAGCTATCCACAGTACTAATACAGAGTCTTCAACGAGTCAAGATTCTAAAACAAAAGAGCCAGCTATCCACAGTACTAATACAGAGTCTTCAACGAGTCAAGAGTCTAGAACAAAAGAGTCAGCTATCCACAGTACTAATACAGAATCTTCAACGAGTCAAGATTCTAAAACGAAAGAACCAGCTATCCACAGTACTAATACAGAATCTTCAACGAGTCAAGATTCTAAAACGAAAGAGCCAGCTATCCACAGTACTAATACAGAGTCTTCAACGAGTCAAGATTCTAAAACAAAAGAGCCAGCTATCCACAGTACTAATACAGAATCTTCAACGAGTCAAGATTCTAAAACGAAAGAGCCAGCTATCCACAGTACTAATACAGAGTCTTCAACGAGTCAAGATTCTAAAACAAAAGAGTCAGCTATCCACAGTACTAATACAGAGTCTTCAACGAGTCAAGATTCCAAAACGAAAGAGCCAGCTATCCACAGTACTAATACAGAGTCTTCAACAAATCAAGATTCTAAAACAAAAGAGTCAGCTATCCACAGTACTAATACAGAGTCTTCAACTAATCAAGATTCTAAAACAAAAGAGTCAGCTATCCACAGTACTAATACAGAGTCTTCAACGAGTCAAGATTCTAAAACAAAAGAGTCAGCTATCCACAGTACTAAAACAGAGTCTTCAACTAATCAAGATTCTAAAACAAAAGAGTCAGCTATCCACAGTACTAATACAGAGTCTTCAACGAGTCAATATTCTAAAACAAAAGAGTCAGCTATCCACAGTGCTAATGTAGAATCTTCCAAGAATCAAGATTCTAAAACAAAAGAGCCAGCTATCCACAGAACTGATACAGAGTCTTCAACGAGTCAAGATTCTAAAACAAAAGAGTCAGCTATCCACAGTACTAATACAGAGTCTTCAACGAGTCAAGATTCCAAAACGAAAGAGCCAGCTATCCACAGTACTAATACAGAGTCTTCAACAAATCAAGATTCTAAAACAAAAGAGTCAGCTATCCACAGTACTAATACAGAGTCTTCAACTAATCAAGATTCTAAAAAAAAAGAGTCAGCTATCCACAGTACTAATACAGAGTCTTCAACGAGTCAAGATTCTAAAACAAAAGAGTCAGCTATCCACAGTACTAATACAGAGTCTTCAACTAATCAAGATTCTAAAACAAAAGAGTCAGCTATCCACAGTACTAATACAGAGTCTTCAACGAGTCAAGATTCTAAAACAAAAGAGCCAGCTATCCACAGTACTGATACAGAGTCTTCAACGAGTCAAGATTCTAAAACAAAAGAGTCAGCTATCCACAGTACTAATACAGAGTCTTCAACTAATCAAGATTCTAAAACAAAAGAGTCAGCTATCCACAGTACTAATACAGAGTCTTCAACTAATCAAGATTCCAAAACTAAAGAGCCAGCTATCCACAGTACTAATACAGAGTCTTCAACGAGTCAAGATTCTAAAACAAAAGAGTCAGCTATCCACAGTACTAATACAGAGTCTTCAACGAGTCAAGATTCCAAAACGAAAGAGCCAGCTATCCACAGTACTAATACAGAGTCTTCAACAAATCAAGATTCTAAAACAAAAGAGTCAGCTATCCACAGTACTAATACAGAGTCTTCAACTAATCAAGATTCTAAAACAAAAGAGTCAGCTATCCACAGTACTAATACAGAGTCTTCAACGAGTCAAGATTCTAAAACAAAAGAGTCAGCTATCCACAGTACTAATACAGAGTCTTCAACTAATCAAGATTCTAAAACAAAAGAGTCAGCTATCCACAGTACTAATACAGAGTCTTCAACGAGTCAAGATTCTAAAACAAAAGAGCCAGCTATCCACAGTACTGATACAGAGTCTTCTACGAGTCAAGATTCTAAAACAAAAGAGTCAGCTATCCACAGTACTAATACAGAGTCTTCAACTAATCAAGATTCTAAAACAAAAGAGTCAGCTATCCACAGTACTAATACAGAGTCTTCAACTAATCAAGATTCCAAAACTAAAGAGCCAGCTATGACGGGACCATTGAATATAGTGACAAAACGCAAAGGTGATTTTTCAATAGTAGATTTGGTTACTGAACTCTTAGGTATGTCTTCAATTATCAAAACCGAACAGCTAACCAATTCAAAAACTTCTACGAATATGAAGATTATATCCACTGGAAAAAAAGAGTCTACAAACAATTCTAGTATATCCATGGGTATTTATTACCCTAACTAGTGTACTTGCCTTTAAAAATATCGTCTAATTCAAGTGTATAAAATATTTTATTCAGCATATGTCATATACTTTTCTGTTAATTTCATTGTTTTTTTGGTAAATATATATTGATTGAAATTCATACAACTACGCAAAATTTCAGATAATTCACCTTTCTAATTATTAAAGAATATGATGATTAAACTTTGTTATTTTAATTAGTTATTTCTTCTATTTAATTTAAGTTGAAAATATCTTTAAATAACGAGCATTTAGTGATCAGAATGTCTTGCATATTCTCTTTGTTTATATTTTGTATATAGAAATGATACCAATTAAATATAATCATTATTATTGTAAATTATATTTATTTCTCCATTGAATATATATTAAAAATTTATAAAATATACAACAAAAACTCAATATATAAAATTTTCTCCCATTCCTTTCGGCTTCAAAAAAGTTCTTTAGGAAATATTCAGTAGAATTTAATCACTTTTTTCCACCGTACCTTCTAATGCGCGAGGAGCTTCAACAGTAACACACTGGCACTAGTGGCTCTTCGCCAATATTCACTGCTGGTTATCTTCCTTTAATTTTAAAATCAATATAACAAGGATTTAATGTTTACTTCGGAACCAAAGGCCAAATCGCTGATGTCAAAAGGAAATTAAGTACAAGAGACTGGATGAAGCAGTCAGAAAGGAAAGTGGCTCCATAAACAGTTACCTACCATAGTCTGTGGCAATGGATGCAGAAAAGCTACTCCGTGAATGCTGTCACTTTCCAAGGAATGTGACGAAAAGGAACACAAGCACCGGTGAAGAGGAAAATGAAGAGGTGACAGTAAATGAAGCTTACGAGCCTACCTAACACAAAATCTAAGATGAAAACGAAGAGGGGATAGTAAATGAAAACTTCGAACCTACCTAACATAAAAATCTAAGAGGAAAATGAAGAGGTGCTAGTGAATGAAGCCTACGAGCCTACCTAAGATAAAATGTAAGAGGAAAATGAAGGGGTAACAGTAAATGAAGCCTACGAGCTTACCTAACATAAAATCTAGGAGGAAAATGATGTAGTAACAGTAAATGAAGCCTACTAGCCTACCTAAGACGAAATCTAAGACCTTGTAGTTGAAGAGACTGTGGACAGGGTGTGTTCGATTCACCCCTCTGCCTCTTCTTCTTAGAGAATTCACATCATAACAAGTTGATTCCAGGAGAAACTACCGAAAACTCTGTAATCTCCTCAACCGCGAAATCATCATCATCGAATTCACATCATCTCTGTAGCAATATCCTGAAAGGGACAAAATTGAAAAAAAATATTCCTAAATAAAAGAATGCACTATTTAAGGATGAATAAAAAGGAAGTTTATTAATTAATTTATAAATTTGCAATTGATTGATTGTTGATGCAACCATAGTAAATAAATAGTAAAGTATACGAAGTAAATATTGGAACATCCGAAAATACTACATAGACTTATTTCCCAATAAGCACTGTAATATCATTCAGTTAAATGAGCATTTTCACGGAACTTAAATAAAATTTGGTTTTTATCACGTTTTACACTCTATTCATATATAATATTAAACTTAATAGCCTTCAAAATCTCCAGCAGAGTAAAGGTGACTGAAGGATCTAAGATACATTTGCATTTATCTGATTAAGTAAGAATTTTTATTGAAAATGTCATTCGTCAAATTGTGTTTAAAATAATCTTTTACTATAGGCAATCAGGTTAGATAATGGTCATTCAAGTGCTTCATTGTAAGTACAATAGGTTAACTAGGTACCAACTTTCATCTTACAAGTTTTCCAATAAGCCAACTTTAATGTGTCAGCCTGGTATTAAAAATTTAAAGGTCATCTAGGTACTGGAAACTCACCAAACATATTCTATCTATTCAGTTTCCGCACCTACCTATAGGCTATATAATTCTCATTTTGACATTACTTCATATAATTTTGTGCGTCTTCATTTGATAACATCGTTTCTGAAGACCGACCGGATCAAGTTCACCGTCAATGAATTTGAAACTTAGTATACTCCTCTATTTATTTACTATGGATTCAACTATTTAAATGTATTTTTTTAATTATGTCCCTTCAACCCTACCAACAAAAAAGAACCAATTGAGGTGGATACTTTCAAAAGTTTCACCTCCTACAATTTTTACGCTAGATACTTACATGTGGTTTGTTTTATCTTGTTCAAACTTCAATTGTCTATTTAAGTTACGAAGCGTTTTTTAGAGATTACTCCCAAGAATCTTTTTCAAAAAATATACTGTATATTATAAGTGCTTATATATTTCCATATACTTTTTCAAACATTGATGAAAAATTTGTAAAAACAATTTGTAGTTTTGTAGGAACTTATACTATGAAGAAATTGAAACAACCCTCATGTCTCTTGGTAGTTCAAAAACTGTATGAATTCATACATTTTGCAGTCGAAAAAATGAACTTCAGGATAACCAATTTTCTGATTTCTTTTTGAAAAATAAACACTAAGATTATTTGAGAATTGAGATATAATATTTCTGGAATACTAAATGGAGTAATTTTATACACATTTTTTTCTCGATTTTAGGGTCCCTGATTTTTTTTATATTAATAACTTTTTTGTAGGGAGGCCATCCCTTAAAAGATATCCCCCTCCCCCCGGGAATCTTTTATATGATAATAAAATACAGAATTATAATATATATAATATATTTTCAGGCAATCCAATATTCTTAAAATAATTTTTTATAGTTGAAACACTCTAGTGAACTATCCATTGGAAATAGCATGGACCTAACTATTCAGAAGCAGGTAGAAAAATAATAAACTACGAAAAATATATATAGGTATTTTATATGTATATAAATATATGAAATTGATCCGTAACTAAAGTATAAATTTACACAATCATATCTATAAAAAATAAACAATTTTAAATTGAATTAATAAACTGAACAGTAACCAAAGTACATTAAACATCAACCCATGCGAGGGTCTAGAATGATCACCCATGGAATAGATTGATAAAATTAAATATATCTAATTAATATTGCAAAGTGGGCTGAATTTGCACGCTCTAAATTCACCTTTCAAATTTGTACCCATGGTAAAATAACTGCACTACAGAAAATGTGGAAGTATTTGGAATGAGAAAAGGTCCAATAAAAGTAGTCAGTCTTTGGAGTTCAAACAACAATATAACAACAAGAAATAGCTCTAAATAAATAATGTCAAATGCTTTAAAGTAAAGGCACATCTAAGACTAAGTATAAAACTCATTGCACGTAGTGACATCAAACACACCACCTTAAAAAGTATCCTTGATACCAACAGAGGTATCAGTGATACAAGCAATACAGGTGATACAAACACCGACACGTCACATTTTTGACTTTTAAGCTCCGCCTACACCAAGCAATGGAAAACAGACTCCGACTGAGAACACGCAGCGGATATTAGGCCAGAAAGGAAAATAAGGTTTGATTCACCTGAGTGTGTAGATAATCTCGTGGATTTGTAAGCTTAAAGTGTGTAGTTATCGACACACGAGAATGTGTACTTACCAAATGTTAACACATTACAGTGCGTAGTTTAATTCACAAAAGTGTGTAGTTACCGGCGGTTTACACACATAGGTGTGTAGTTTGACAGCTAACATCTAGATAGATAAGACACTCAGTATAAACTGTACAGGCAGACTCCAACAACAATATCAATAGTGACTGAGACGTTAATTACTACTCAAACTCAAAGATCAACTTATTTCAATACCACTCTAAAATGGGAGACTTTAGTGTTGCTAATTCTCAGCTTGAAGGCCATTGCAAACTATCAATAGACTGCCGTATTAAACAACAATAAAAATAGGGCAAAGATGTTAACTTTGGTGATGGAAATAGTCCCAATAGTGAAAATGGTGCAACAGTTCATTGCAAATTAAAAACATGTCTCCTTAGATAGAATTAAAAGCAGTCAGTTTAACATCACACATTGAGTCAATGTTAACAATAACTTATTATGAATAGTTGGTTAGAGTTTCTCAGCTGCCTTGTAAGTATTCCAACCAGTTGCCCCCGCACAGACACTAAAACTCTTAACCCCCCACTAGTGTCAAGATTATGCGAGGTCCAGACATAAGATGGCAAACCCTCTTAAAGTAACCTTAAACCGCCTCAAAAGTATCACCTAACTAGCGTATAATAAAATAGAATATGTATGTACACTGTTAGCAATAAATAGATTGTTGAAATTGTTGCTAAAAACTTACAAGTAAGTAATATTGAGAGAGATAAGACTATTCAGAAGTACTATAGATTCTTAAGTCTATAACAGCGATATAATAAAATATATAAAAATAAATAGTGATGAGCCGTGAAAGGCTCACTTTTCTTTATTTACTGCCAAGTGTCTACAACAATTTAGAAGTCATCAATTATTTAAAAAACTAAGACTTTATATAAAATGCTAATATTATTAATTGCAGAATTCCTTTAAATGCAATCGCTCAAGTGGAGAAAGGTGTTGCTAGCCGTAGAAGGCGAGGTAGAGCAGGTTGGCGAACACCACAGCGAACACAGACATCACACTGAAGATAACAACTGCCTTCTCTGAGTCTGACAGTCTGCGCCAACTGAACTTCTCACTCAGACTCTTAGGCTGAAATGAAATGAATTTACGTTTAGAGAATATTTGATGCCAGAAATTTCCACCGTTTTGGAATAATAAATGGCCGTTATGTAGTTTGTTATATCCGCTAGTTTGATGTAGCTACTGCACACTTCATGATTTGTTCAATGTCCTGGCAGGGGGGTTGCGGTGGCGGCACGCCCCCCGATACATCTAACTCAGTGGTTCTTAAAGTATTTTTCTCGGACACCCCCTGAGCATTGTATTGTTTTGAAATAGATTAAAAAGCTACAATTATAATATACATAGCTATTTGGTTACCAAGATGTTAGAAAAGTTCAAATATACTTTATGTAGCTATATTCTGCATGATATTAACAGCAAGAACAGAACTTTAAAGTTATAAGTAGCTAATACTTAAAACAGCAATTCCAGGCACCCCCTATACATAAAACAGGCCCCAAAGGGGTGCCAGGCACCCCATTTTAAGAACCACTGAATTCTAGCTAATAAGTTTTATTTATACCTCAGACCGGATTTTCCTATAACCGATTTAGAGTGTTTCACATGCGAGTATCTAAAGGCACCAACCTGTTGTTGTGTGGTGGTCACTGCCTGCACTGGCTTACTCTGCACCACAGCCTTGGGACTGTTGAAGGTGAGGGGGGAGGAGTGGGGGCCTGTCAGCTCCTCTCCATTGGGGCACTTGCGCACAGCACTCACCCGAATGTTGTACAGACTACCGGGCAACAGATTCGAGAGAATGACTCTGGTGTCACTGCCAGAGTAAACCTGAAGTGCAATAAAAATATGGGTTAAATTTTTTAACTGACTTGGAAACAATATATTTGTTTAATTTATAAGATGTTATATTATGAATAATTATTACAGTTTGCTCTGAATAAATAGTTTAGAGCAGAATGTCGCAGGATCTAAAAAGACCATCGCAGGATCTTATAAGATTTCGTCAATTCTAATCAAATATCAGAATGAAAATAAGTAACTAAAATTGCTACAAGTAATGCTTCATCTAACGAAGTCTTTCACTGAAGTCAAGATAAGGTATCATAATTTTCATAGTGAACCAGCAGCAGGGGTAAGGAAGTTAAAAAACAACTAGGTTGCTAAATAGTTTTTCCCATTTGTCACACACCAGTTTGCCCCATATCACTAGGTGGCAGTACTCACGGTGGTGAAGTCATGTTCCCTGGCTGTAAGGCGTGTCTGCAGGCAGTACTCCACCGGGTCATCGTTATAACAACGCACACTGCACCACTCCACCAACACACCACCATCCACTTCACTCTGACGGGGGGCTGAAATGGCAACACGTAGCTATATTAGGAGTGTTCAGCCTAATGATATTACAGATAATATATCCGTTGCTATCAACAGGACGTGTGTCTTTTGCAGAGTAGTATAGAGATTAATAGAAAACGTATACCACACTTAGTTCATTATTAAGAAACTGAGCAAGTTACTTTTTAAATAAAATTACCATTCCAATAATGGATAGAATTACCCTCAACAATACTACCACCCTATAGATAATGACTGCATCCCTTCAATTAGTTTAACCCTTGAGTGATTTGACCCCATTGCTGTACTCACTTTTAGGTGCAGGGGGTGGTGCTCTAAGCGTTCTAAACTCTGTGACGTCAGAGAAAGCACCGGTACCGTCCGCATTAGAAGCGTTTATCCTTAGTTTGTAGGTGGTGGCTTCACTGAGTTTAGTGAGTTTGTAAGAATTAGCAGGCCCATTGTACACTTGCTGGAATCTGAAGGAGAACAAAACATTATAATAGTAATACTAAAGTTGAAATTCTTCAATTTTTTATGATTTTTTCAATAACTTTTAAAAGGCTTTCTGATGTATCAAACAAATTAGATGAAATAAAATTTGATATTATTAAAGGAAAGTCTGGGATGAACGAGAGACCTACGAAATAGCAGACAAATACTAAAAAGAAATTATGCTTGTATTTATTTTAATGTAGCTAGCCCTAATAAATTGACAAAAAAGAGTGTTTTTCAGATCCTGAAATTGATTATAGATCGCCGAAACGTTGAAACGATTTCTTTGAAAAGAATTTTAGTAAAAAAAAATATCCTCGCAATTCAATTCATACGACAGTCTATTGTGCCATCAACTCACTCCCTCCTATTGCTATTGGTGCACTCCATCTGCAGACAGTAAGTGACATGCTCTGGGGTGAGTACAGAGTGCTTCTTGTCACCCCAAGACACCTTCAGGTAGTTGTGGGAGCTTTTCACCAACTCCAAAACGGGGGGAGAGGGGGGCAAGGCCCGGGTTTGGACCTTCAGGGGGTGACTCCATGGACCAACACCTACCCCATTCACCGCCTGAACTCTCAACCTGGCAAAAAATATACAAATTAGTAAGTTTTCAACATTCTTAGTCAAAATTAATCGATATGTAACTCACTATAATTAGGAAATATAAATGTCATTACAAATACAAACTTTTAACAATAAAGTTAAACATCATTTTCAAAACTTTTCACCAGTAAAATATCAAAATTCAGTCTACATGCTATCAGTATTCGTTCTCTGCTATTATGGCTTAATTATCATCTTAAGATATGGTCTGTTAAGTAGGTTGTTTGTTTCGGCATTTGTTTGTCAGTACTCAGTATATAGCTAATTGAACAGATTTCTTTGATTGCCACAGGAGTAATTTCTCAGGCCTTGATAAGAGTAATAGTTAATATTATCGTAACGGTTTAACTAACCTGTAATCAGTATCTGCAACTAGCTGATCCACCTCTGTCTCCAGCAAATGGGTGGTGGAAGATAAGTCTGAATCCACCACCTCCACATTGTAGTGGAGGATAGCATCTCCGTTGCATTTTGGTTCACTCCATCGGAGGAGCAGCGTGTTGCAGGTGATGTCAGAGGCGGAGAGGTGGAGTGGGGGAGCGGGGCAAGAGGGGGGTGTGGAGACGGTGGAGTAGGGGGAGAAGGAGCCACTTCCTGCTGCGTTAACGGCACACACCCTAGTGGGGGAAAGAGCATCTTTAGGTCATATCGATTACAATACACTTATTATTGAAACAAATCAATTAATTTTAATATAGGAGATTTAACGTCTCTTTCGGAACCAAAGGCCATATCACTGACGTAAAAAGGAAATTAACAACAGGGGACTGAGTACTCATAGAGTAGAGTAGCTAACTAGCTACTTGTTACTTACCTCACAGAGTAGCTAGGTACTTGTTACTTACCTCACAGAGTAGCTAGGTACTTGTTACTTACCTCACAGAGTAGCTAGGTACTTGTTACTTACCTCACAGAGTAGCTAGGTACTTGTTACTTACCTCACAGAGTAGCTAAGTACTTGTTACTTACCTCACAGAGTAGCTAAGTACTTGTTACTTACCTCACAGAGTAGCTAAGTACTTGTTACTTACCTCACAGAGTAGCTAAGTACTTGTTACTTACCTCACAGAGTAGCTAGGTACTTGTTACTTACCTCACAGAGTAGCTAAGTACTTGTTACTTACCTCACAGAGTAGCTAGGTACTTGTTACTTACCTCACAGAGTAGCTAAGTACTTGTTACTTACCTCACAGAGTAGCTAAGTACTTGTTACTTACCTCACAGAGTAGCTAAGTACTTGTTACTTACCTCACAGAGTAGCTAAGTACTTGTTACTTACCTCACAGAGTAGCTAGGTACTTGTTACTTACTTCACAGAGTAGCTAGGTACTTGTTACTTTACCTCACAGAGTAGCTAGGTACTTGTTACTTACCTCACAGAGTAGCTAGGTACTTGTTACTTACCTCACAGAGTAGCTAGGTACTTGTTACTTACCTCACGGCGTAAGTAGTATCAGGCAGCAAGTGCTCCAAGTCAGTGTGTGTGCTTTTGCTACTTGTGTGGTTACTGAAGGTAAGTTCATCACTGTCACCACACGTGGAGGAACTCTCTGAAGACTCTGGATGAGACAAATGTACCTCGGCAATCTGAAAAGAGGAGCAGGCACTCAGATGGGAAAAAGGGAAGATTTATATTATTTAACACATAGTCTATATTAGCAAAGCTAGACATAGAAACTAAGTGTACGTTAAAAATGATAGGTAACATAACTCACCTGAATGGTGTAGTTGTCAACTTTAGCCCCATTGTTAATGGGTTCATCCCACTGGGCAGCAATAACGTTAGGGCCTCTACAAGCCAGTTGGGGTGCTTTGGGTGTCTCAGGGGGTCCTGCTCCACTCAAAGTCTCTAGCACCTCGGACCATGGACCAGCACCCACCCTATTTAGGGCCCTCACCAGGAAGATGTAGGGGCGTCCTGGCAACAAACTAGCGACTGCACAGTGCCCCTCTCTTCCGCTGTACACACTCTTTCTATCAGAGTCGGGGGTGACCATCTCAACATTGTAAGAGAGGATGGGGGAACCACCATCATTGGGGGGAGCACTCCATTTCAACTGAAGAACGTTAGCGCGTGCTTTTCCCGCCAGGGAAGGAGGTGGACATTGGTGAGGGACTACTGGATCAGTGCTCACCTTGGATATGGGGGACCAGGCACTTTCTCCCCCGGCAGAGACAGCCTGACACCTCACAGAGTAAGTTGTACCGGGTTGAAGACTGCCACAGTCACACTCACTGTCCACACCTTGGTACACTGACTCGAAACCCTTGCCCTTATCCATGGCGAGAACATAGTGGAGGATGGGTGAGCCCCCAGTGTCTGCTGGTCGGGACCAGTGTAGTCTCAGGGAGTAGGGGTGAGTTTTACCTTTCACCATTGGGGGAGAGGGGTGACTGGGGCAGTCTGGCAGTGTTCGGTAACTGACTATACTTGAGAAAAGGGACTCTCCTTCATCATTCACTGCAGATAACTGAAAGATGAAACACAATGAATGACATGAACCTAATTCACTAACTATTAGTTGTGGTGGTATTAAAAGTAGCTAGTAGATATATTTCTATGGGTATAATATGATTAGAATAAGTTACGAATTATCGATTGGTTTCACATCTTCGGTCATATAAGAAAAACGATATAGCTAATGATTAAAAATGAAATAATTATTATATCTTTTTTTCTTACATGACCAAAGAGGTGAAACTGACCACTAATTTTCAACTTACCCTAATTTAGTCCAATCTTTCCCTAGATAAATAACACTCACCCTAAACTTGTAATCAGAGTTTCTTTTGAGCTTAGTGCAATTATGTTCGTTGTTAGTTCCCCTGTAGACTGGAAGGAAGCCATAGCCTGCAGCTGGATCCTCCATTTTCAGATTATAACTGAAAGAAAACAGAAGTAGCAGTTAGTTAAATTCGAAAAACTAATAAACATTAAGCGATTTAAAAAAAAATCATTCTTTATATAAATGTCAATTGACTATCCTACATCTCCAAAGTAGCTACATCATCATAGTCATCTCTTTAGTTAGGTGCTAAGCCTATAAGCCCTTAGCTCCCTTACCTGTGATCGTGAGACTCCCTGTCCCATGCTAGTGCTAGGCTGGTGACACTAGCACCAGCCAGTCTGGGGGCAGCAGGCTGGTGGGGAGGCAGGCCTGAGGTGCTGCATATCAACTCTACACTCCAACGACTGAAAGGAAGAGATGAGAATAGGGAAAACATAAACACAATGAGAAGTGGAATATAAACACCTTCAACATGTAGGTAAATAATAAAAAATAATTAGTGGGAAAAAATGAAGCTAATAAATAGACTATGAAAGTAGCTAATTCAAATCGAAAGTTAAATTCTAACAAAATAAAACGCTTACTAAATCCGATTTTCTGTCAAAACTAACACCATTCTATCTTACAGTGACTTACCTCACACCAACACTGTTCAAAGCAGCAAGTCTTATTCTGTAACCAGTGGCAGCAGCGAGTTTGTTTAGGGTGAATTCTCTCCCTCTACCTCGATACACCTCCCTCCACCCCTTGCCCTCTATCCTGCCCTCTGCACAGGCCTGTGCTCTCTTGACTGCCTGCAGTGCAGTAGCCTCTGCACCACAGTCCATCAGCTCCAGAATGTAGGAAGTGATGCGCGAACCTCCATCTTTGGGAGAAACCCACCTGAGAAAAGAGAAATTAGTTTAGAGTAAAGTCACATTCAGTGCCAGGTATTCAGGTAGCTACTAAAGTTATCAATAATAAATCAATATTTAAGAAAAGTAATTCTGATAGCCATGTTATACATGTTGATTGAATATGAGAACTAAAACGATTGATAGTAAACTATGTTGAACTTTTAGTCAATATCAAAGTATCAATCATCTAGAATTAGTTACAACTATCCAGTTAAGACAATAATATATTGTGTACAGTTTTATTTCATTTTAGGTAATTAACACCAAGAATTTCATTCTATTGCTAACTATTTTGAGACTAGAATCCAATATTGAAAAGCTACTACATTAGTTAACTATCAAATATGAAAGGTACTCACTTAATGTGGAGACTCTGTTTGGTTTTGTTGGTTAGTCTTGGGCAGTTAGGCTGTTCAGGAATGGTGGTGAGGGTGCGGATAACTTGCTCACCGCACATCGAACCACGGTACACACCACAAATGCAGCACAGCTGCACCGTGTACTCGCATCCTGGTTTCAAATTTTCCACAGTCGTGTAAAGCTGTTCACTTACAGTTGCCATCAGTTGCTTATTTAGAAAAATTTCATAGGACACTTCTCCGAGATCTCCATTGGAGCACTCTGCAGATTCTTGGAGCATGTGAAGGGGTGGCGCCCTCCACTGCAGACTAACTGACTGGGGGGTGATGTTAATTATCTCCACTGGGGCTAGTTGCGTCAATATGGACGTAAGTTGCGCTTCAAATTCATCTTTTTGATCAACCTCTTCATCAGACCTCTTATTTCCATTTTTTAGTGCAGTGGAGTCTTCTTTCTTAGGAGATAAAGGTGGAGTATTGTGCACACTTCCACCCCTGCTGTAGTGTTGTTGTTGTTGTCGTGCATAATACTTGTTGTTACCCTTTGATTTGTCATATTGTCTATTTTGCCGGTCTTGTTTCTGGTAGTTGTGAGGGGGAGGAGATTCTGAAAATAAGAAAGGAAATGTAAACAAATAGAAAATCAGAAGTATGGAATCCAACTGAGATAGGTAAGAAGTTAGTTCTGTTTTTGTCATGCATTAGTTTGTTTGTCATATTCATTGATATCTAGAGGATCACATTATCCAACAAAGTATAGAATATAGCAATATGAGTAACTAACTAAAGTGACTAACTATGCATATTAGAGGGAAAATCACAGCATCTAATAATTCTATATGATAATACACCAAACAGACACTACTTTGATGCACACAGACTAAAGATATCAAAGATCTACAGTAGCTATAGACTATAGATCATGCATCCCTACTTACGCTGAGTTAAAGGAGGTGGTGTCATGACTGGAGAGTACTGTGCCTGTGGCTGATAGGACCCCACATAACCCTGTGGGGGTCCAGGTGGTGGAGCACCATTAGGATGCGGAGGAGGGGGAGGACCATAATAGGGAGGAGGGCCAGTGTTCCCACCATTGCCACCCTGAAAAATATATTAAGCAGGTGAAAAAATTCAGAGTGTAATATTAATTAAGAAGTTGGAGACAACCAAAATCATTAGATCTTTAAAACTGTGTGCAGACATTTGGCTGAAAAATATTAGGTTATAAAATAATATAGTTATATATATATAATGATGTCAGCAAAGCCATTAAGAATAAGGAATAATTCTGTTCCTTCCCTTGTTGTTTCAATGAAATCCATGATTGTGATTAATTTTAAATTGTTAAGTAATAGCTACTTGCTGTCAGTTCATAGATTGGATTCACATTCCTGCTAGAGTAGAAAAGTGCAGTTTGTAATATGGACACGCATCATATATGTCTTTCGACCAACACTTTCGGTTACTCTTTGTAACAAAACAAAAAGGATGGAAATAAAATATATAGAAAGTGTCCGAAGTGGTGAAATGATAGACTCACAGATGAATGAGATTATGAATAGCTAGCTATAGTGTTTTGGGATCTCCTTACTTTTACAGTTCAAAAGAGGCTGATTTAACTTCAAGGTCTAAATTTGTTCATGATTTACTTTTACGGTCTGAATATTTATCAGTACTGTACAAATTTTTTCAAGATTTACTATTACAAACAAGAAGTTATGAACAGCTTATTGCTACAAGTTGAAGTTGCCATGAACTTAAAATAACTCACAGACAAAACTGCAACAGCTACAGAGTAATAGTGATAGTCTATTTAAATAAAATCTCTGAGAGTCTGAGACCAAATTTTCCAGTGTGATAATTTGGCAAACACTGGAGGCTAACTGGTGAATTTTTAGACTAGATGCTGCAAATTTAAAAGTTCAATTAATTTATTAGTAGTATTACTATATTTTAAAGTCTGCATAAGGCCAACAGAGTAATTAATTCATTAGAAACACCTAATTTTCCAGAGTGGAACTGTGGTAAGTCCAGTCAACCCAAAGAACACTAGTAGTACCTAGTTAGTAATTCATATTATTCATTTAGCTATAATTATAAATAGTAGGTAACAATAGATACTGAATTTATTTGACATACCTCATTCGTTTTCACAACGACTTTGAAATGAAAAGACATAGCTATCTAATTAATTAATTAAGTTTGTATTGCATTAACAAATAGTCAGTGGCCACAGACTTGACAGGCGACAACAAAGCTGGTAAAGAATTATGTTACACACATTTACAATCACTACAAAGTATTCACGGTAACTGAACACACTTATCTTCACAAAGTGTATAATTACTCTGTAATCAGTATAGATAATGAGGAAATATGAACACTTTGAGCAGCTCGCACAACTCAAAATACGACTGTTCAATACTTGTAAACAAACCAATGCCACAAGTCACCAGATAAAATCTAATGTCAAATACATTTCCGAACATTAGATATAAGCTATCGGGTTAATTTACAAAGAAATGATGAAGCAAAATCTATTTCAGCTTAGATTTATCAATAGTGAAGCAATTTTGAGAACTTTAAAGTAACAAAATATATGCATATAATATCAAAAGATAAGCGTGGTGGTATGTGGCAACCGAGCATACATGTGGCATGTCCACGTCACGTTCGCAGCTGCAGTGGGAGAGGGTCAATAATTGCATTGACACGTCGCCTATCAAAGCATTTTCAAATTAATTTGATTGAGTTAGAAATTGACAAGATTCCAATCAGAAGTTAATACCAAGTTTCCATATTTGAAATATAACATAATGACCGGTGAATTGTTGAAGATATGAAATACGTCTTCATCAGAATATTAATGCACGAGTATAATAATATATAAATTCATTGAAGATGCACTGAACGTACGTCAAAACGAGTTGTGAGGCTAAAGACCTGCGTATAGCCAAGGAAGGTAATAATTCAGTGCTATTCCTTATCGGGAGAGGTATTTACTCTATACACAGCATACAGTCGCACACAGAAGAGTGTGCCAGACAGTGCCACATAATCGTAAGAGTAACACAGTGTACACAGACACTGTATGTAACATGCGGGTAACATCAGACCCGCATAACAAGCCATGTGTGGATACACTGTGTAGACATGCGCACATACATGCAGCGAGGGGAAACAGACGACTACAAACTATTAGAGCAAAAACATGCTAAAGAGGGGAAATAGTGTTAAAGAGGGCAACAATGATCTCCTGTACATATCATCATTTGAAATTAATTAATAATTCACATAGCTTACATAACTTAAATATCATCACTAATGATGTAAGATGCGTTGCATGCTACCATTTTCTGGGGATTTTATTTATTATTCTCTTGAATACAAACAAACGAGATTAATTCTGAGAAAGAGCGAGGACATTAAAGACTATAAGGCAATGACGCGTTACGTCACTGTACCACATGGTAGTGACGCAAAACATGCGTAAGTACCATCACCTGAAAATGCGTCATGTACTATTATCTATAAGCAAAATCTTTAATTAGGCTAAGTTACGAATTATAGGTCAGTTTCACATTTTCGGTCATATAAGAAAAATTAAAAAATTAAATATTTAATTTCTATTTAAATTATTTTATAGTTTCTTATATGACTGAAAATGTGAAACAGACCAATAATTTGTCACTTACACATGTTCAACTAAGCCCTTTTTCCCCTGAAGGCATTACTTTGCAGTTAGATTGTAGTTACTTTCGTAACAGCTAGTCCACTATACCATTACGCGTTACTAAATATAGACTATATGGTTAAACAGACGTAATTAGATCTAAAATAGACAGGGACTTAAAACTATTAAAGTCTGCACCTATGGACTTCACAAGGACACATGACTACATTGCTAAGTAGAACAACTGAAGCAAATGAAGAAATGAACTAAATTGAAGCAAACAGTCAGAGGAGAAGAATCTTTAGTTATGATTTATCTTCATTAAATAAGAGAATGGAATATTTTGTTTCGTAGGATAGTTTTCCATACAACTCTGATTCATTTTTTCTAATTATTAATTATGTAGGTATATAGATAGGTATTTATAGCAATGTGAATTATTTATTAGTATTATCAAAGGACAGACTACAGAGTGCAGTACACAGGGTCAATTCAATGAGTAAAATAAATAGATAGATGGACACAAAGGAGTCCATGTGACGTCACAGTTAGTGATGAAAATAAACACTTTGTTGCTATTGGGTGAGGGGAGGTAGCTAATGGTGCGCCACAAACCACAGGCATGCACCACAAACCACAGGCATGCACCACAAACCACAGGCATGCACCACAAACCACAGTTATGCACCACAAACCACAGTTATGCACCACAAACCATAGTTTTGCTCCACAAACCATAGTTATGCACCACAAACCACAGTTATGCACCACAAACCATAGTTTTGCTCCACAAACCATAGTTTTGCTCCACAAACCATAGTTATGCATTACATCCACGCACCACAGCCACACACTTTAGGTATGCACCACGCACCACAGCCACACACTTTAGGTATGCACCACGCACCACAGCCACACACTGCTCAGGGATACCCCCCCCCCCCCCGTGTTTACACTGTACATCTCAATGCTATCCTCTTGCAACCTTATAGCGGACATTGACTGCTACAATCACCGCAGCCACACCTCCTGCCTGTAGTCACTGCTATGGGTATTTCCACACCACAGTACGTACCACGGTGCATCTTATTTAACTGTTTAATTGACACTTCATACAAAGATTCATTGGATGAAATATTTCACAAATTGGTTAATTTTTACCTCCGCAAATTGCGGAAGGTTATACTAAAGGCGGCATTTGTAATCTTGTTTTTCGAATAACTCAAAAAGTATTCAACCAAATTGCCTGAAATTTGGTGAGACGATTGGTCATTATCCAGCAACCATTTGATTAGATTTTGGGAGGGAACGGGTCAAGGTCATTCATAACCAAAGAATTATTGGATGGTCAAGATCATTTATAAGTGGCAGCGAAGTTCTTTAAAACTTAATAAAGTGCATCAACCTTTTCATTTGGTGCTCTTTACCTTGCAAGTAAGTTAGTCAATACTAATTAGCATCACCTTTATACTTTGAGACCTGACTAGCTATGACACACTTACGGGATATTCTAAGGCACAGTTAATGAATAAAGAAACTCATTGAGGAGCTTGTTGCTACCTTATGGTGTAGTGGTGGCAACTAGACAACAGTGGTACTGAGGAGACAACAGTACCAGCTACCAGACAACTGTGGCAAAACCAACCAGACAACGGCATCAACCACTAAACAGCAGTGGCACCACCAAACAGAACAACAGCATCAGCCACTAGACAACAGTGGCACCAACGACAGCACTAACAACCAGACAACAACACTAGACAACAGTGGTGTCACTCAGAGTCTAGTTCCTAGTATTTCTAGCCTGAATTTCTCTAGAATTCACAACTCTGCATTTATTTTCTTTGGTTGCATCAGAGACAAAGTAGAGGAGTGAGTTAAGTGATTTAGCAGAGTTTAGATGACACAGTTCTGCTTGGAGTGAGGAAGCATGTTGAGACTGGTGTGTCCTGTGTGTCCTAACAAGGACCCACTGTGTCCTTATCGCTGTCTATAGATCCTCATAGGACTAGAGCCAACAACAGCTCAGCAGAAAGTAAATACAAAGTACTGAAGCTACTAGACGTTGTACAAACATTCTCTAGTAGGTAGAAAATACCTTTGAAATTTATGGATTCCTTTATTATTCTATCAAGGGTCTAAAATGGTTGTTATGAGAGATGCCTTTTATATACAGAAAATAAAAACAGTATTGAAAAATAATAGTCTACATTTTTTTAATGTTGCTTCATTGAGACAAATATTTTATCATTTTCACACGAAAGGTAGTAAAGTAAAGTAAATTCAAGGAAAATATGACTATTTTAATGCATCAGACAGGAAAAAACATTTGATGATTAAATGAATGTATAGCTATAGGAAATGATTGATAGGAAATGAAAGATAGTAAAATGAATGAAAGGAAGTTAGAAACTAAGACATAGATATTTTAGAGTTGAAATGAATAGATTATTATTAATGGCACTAAAATAGTAACTTTTTTGCCATATAAACATCTAGATGTTTAGTGAAAAGTTTTAATGAACAGCAAAATATAAAAGTGCAGAGTGTGGCCATAAAATAACACAGAGACAACAAATCAAACTCAAAAAATGATAGAAAGTGTTAATGAAACTTTAATAATTTAGACATGACCAAATTTATTTAAAATCCTCCATTTGACGGAAAATAAATTAAGCAAAAAATGTTTACATTAATTTAATTTATCATAGATTTGTTATTATCTCAACTTATCATTTATTGGTACACTTTAACGAAAATAATAACAATTTCTATTGAAGTACAAAATTTAGCAGGTTTCTTTTTCGAAGATGAATTTTCATACGATATTAGGATAAATTTTAAAGTTAAAAAATACATAACTTAAATAAATTACGACGAAATAAAGCTCAATTATAGCGACATTCAAAGTCCAGTCTCGCGACATTCAAAGTCCAGTCTCGCGACATTCAAAGTCCAGTCTCGCGACATTCAAAGTCCAGTCTCGCGACATTCAAAGTCCAGTCTCGCGACATTCAAAGTCCAGTCTCGCGACATTCAAAGTCCAGTCTCGCGACATTCAAAGTCCAGTCTCGCGACATTCAAAGTCTTCTTCACATGCACACTGACATTAGGCGGGTTAAAGGACTTAAGGAATGTTGCCGATAAGTTTGTGACACCGCATAGAGTTGTGCTATGTTCTTGTTTAGGTCCATTGACGCCATCTTATTGCACTCTCTTGGTACGTTTGCTAGGAAGACGTTAAACCCCCTAATAATTAAATTATATTGTAATTTAACTGTACTACTCAGAACTAGCAATATTAATATATTTCAAGTGACTTATAAAGTGAAATAGACAAAAAATATAACGATGAATTAAAATTAATGGGAAGGCGCATACCAATCAATAATATAAAATGAATAATTAACAAATTGTTAAATTTCATTATTAAACTGAGTGATTTAGTATTCATTAAGCATTAATATAAATGCTATGTTATCTTCAATGTTTATGATAATACAACAAATAAAATGATAAGTATACGCATTTATACGCTTCGAATTATTATGTAAACTTATGAGAAAGAAATAGAGAAAAAAAAACCAGAAATTAAATGTTTTTCTCAGTTATTTAAAACAGGTAAAGCACATTTAAATTTCTTCTCAGAGATTTTACTCGGTTTGAGTTGAAGGTCAAAGTTAAATGTCACTAGCGAGACTGTATCTAGAAACTATAGTCATTATTCACTATACAGCAACTGTATACAATCACTATAGACTATACAGTGACTATAGACTATACAGTGACTATAGACTATACAGTGACTATAGACTATACAGTGACTATAGATAGACTATACAGTGACTATAGATAGACTATACAGTGACTATAGACTATACAGTGGCTATAGACTATACAGTGGCTATAGACTATACAGTGGCTATAGACTATACAGTGGCTATAGACTATACAGTGGCTATAGACTATACAGTGGCTATAGACTATACAGTGGCTATAGACTATACAGTGGCTATAGACTATACAGTCACTATAGGCTATACATTCCCGGGATAGCAGAAAGGTCCCAACCGTAGCCACTATCTTAATTCTAAACAGTTATGCCCTTCCATTAGCTACAAAATAACTCACTGATGAGCCAACGTTACGTAAGAGATGGAGTAAAAGGTGAACTAGAAAACAGAGTTCTGATGACTAGTATAGTAGTTCTAACAGAGTTCTAGTGGACTGTACACTAGTTCTAACAGAGTTCTAGTAGACTGTACACTAGTTCTAACAGAGTTCTAGTGGACTGTACACTAGTTCTAACAGAGTTCTAGTGGAATGTACACTAGTTCTAACAGAGTTCTAGTGGAATGTACACTAGTTCTAACAGAGTTCTAGTGGACTGTACACTAGTTCTAACAGAGTTCTAGTGGACTGTACACTAGTTCTAACAGAGTTCTAGTGGACTGTACACTAGTTCTAACAGAGTTCTAGTGGACTGTACACTAGTTCTAACAGAGTTCTAGTGGACTGTACACTAGTTCTAACAGAGTTCTAGTGGACTGTACACTAGTTCTAACAGAGTTCTAGTGGGCTGTACACTAGTTCTATCAGAGTTCTAGTGGGCTGTACACTAGTTCTAACAGAGTTCTAGTGGACTGTACACTAGTTCTAACAGAGTTCTAGTGGGCTGTACACTAGTTCTAACAGAGTTCTAGTGGGCTGTACACTAGTTCTAACAGAGTTCTAGTGGGCTGTACACTAGTTCTAACAGAGTTCTAGTGGGCTGTACACTAGTTTCTTCTCCAGTAAGTAGGTATTAAAATCTAGTCAATAAGTTTCCTTGTATTTCTAACCCGTTAAGTGGTTAGGTCTGGAACACTAACAACCTTCAGAAAAACACTGGATAAGACTTAACCCTTTATCGTCTAGTGACCAAATACAGGCACTTAAACTGAGTGTAGAACAGTTTTCATGAACAGTAAAGAGATGAGAGAAATATAAGCATAAAAACATGAACAATATCGTAAAGGTAAAGAATTGCATAATAACTTTGACCGAAATAAGATAATAACATGTCAAACTTCCATGCAATTAACAACAAACTTCGATTGAATAACTTAATTAAGTCTTCTCACTTCACTCGAGAAATAATTAATGCTGTAAAATGAAAAGAAGAATATTTCCTTTTTCCAATTCAAAATAACTGGAGCAAAAAAATGAACCCATCTTAACAGTAGACACAGTTCTTTATATTATTTATTGGCACTAATTATGTAATACTTGTAGTTTGGAATTTGTAGCTAGATTAGTGTCAACTAGTATTAGTTGAGAATGACTGTATTAGTTGAGAATGACTGTATTAGTTGAGAATGACTGTATTAGTTGAGAATGACTGTATTAGTTGAGAATGACTGTATTAGTTGAGAATGACTGTATACGTTAAAAATGTACTTTAGTAAGTTTAAACATACTTGGAACTAGTTTATTAATCTGGACACTAGGCAATATTAGTTCTACCTCTTCTAGGTACAACTGGCATAGAGAGCGAGTACAACTGGCATAGAGAGCGAGTACAACTGGCATAGAGAGCGAGTACAACTGGCATAGAGAGCGAGTACAACTGGCATAGAGAGCGAGTACAACTGGCATAGAGAGCGAGTACAACTGGCATAGAGAGCGAGTACAACTGGCATAGAGAGCGAGTACAACTGGCATAGAGAGCGAGTACAACTGGCATAGAGAGCGAGTACAACTGGCATAGAGAGCGAGTACAACTGGCATAGAGAGCGAGTACAACTGGCATAGAGAGTGAGTACAACTGGCATAGAGAGTGAGTACAACTGGCATAGAGAGTGAGTACAACTGGCATGGCATACAACTGGCATAACATACAACTGGCATGACATACAACTAGCATGACATACAACTAGCATGACACACAACTAGCATGACACACAACTAGCATGACACACAACTAGCATGACATACAACTGTCATGACATACAACTGAAATGACATACAACTGAAATGACATACAACTGACATGACATACAACTGACATGACATACAACTGACATGACATACAACTGACATGACATACAACTGGCATGACATACAACTGGCATGACATACAACTGGCATGACATACAACTGGCATGACATACAACTGGCATGACATACAACTGGCATGACATACAACTGGCATGACATACAACTGGCATGGCATTGCTGTTCTCCACAGGTCTGCAGTGAATCAGTGTGTTGACAGGTATGTAACGTAACACCAAGGCACAAAGAGAGGTTTGTTAGAACTCACGTACAGGGTATGGTGGGGAGATTAAGAGGGGCCATACATAGTCTTCTATGGCCCCACCATAACTTTATCTCATGATACAGCCTAATATATTATGCAAAAAACTTAAATAAGCCTGGAAAAACATTTATAGTGAAAATAGCTACTTCATTTAAAATATAGTAACTTTGCGTAAGAATTAACACTAGTAGCTATAGCTACTGTATGCGTTAAATATACATACTTGCTATATTATAGTACAATATAAAAGCAATAATTGAATAAAGAAGTCACATATTTATTAATATTAAATCCTATGAATTTCAGTTTTAGATCATTTTTCGCGAATCTCTTACCATAAATCTGTATAAAATGTAAAAAACACTATTCGCAACATCTACGGCAGATATGAAGTCATTGTTAGTTATATGACGAATACGAGGTGTAACGGATGTGCGACAAACACACGAACAAACTCTTCATTAAATAGCTGAATGAAAGAATACAGTGAGTCATAAAAGAGGCTGTATAAGGTATAGTGTATATACAGTCATTATGTTACAGTCATGGAAAACCACAAAGCAATCAGTATACAGTCTAGAAATAAGTAACAAATACTCCACTTTGCCTTTATTGTAACTAGATGATTTGGCTTGAACGAAATGTAGTATTATTTGTATGACCATCACTAGGACCTTTAAAAATGTAAAATATAGGCACTACCCTTGTGTAAAATATAGGCACTACCCTCGTGTAAAATATAGGCACTACCCTCGTGTAAAATATAGGCACTACCCTCGTGTAAAATATAGGCACTACCCTCGTGTAAAATATAGGCACTACCCTCGTGTAAAATATAGGCACTACCCTCGTGTAAAATATAGGCACTACCCTCGTGTAAAATATAGGCACTACCCTCGTGTAAAATATAGGCACTACCCTCGTGTAAAATATAGGCACTACCCTCGTGTAAAATATAGGCACTACCCTCGTGTAAAATATAGGCACTACCCTCGTGTAAAATATATGCACTCACGGTAACGTGTTAACTAAGGTACTCACAGTAACGTGGTAACTAAGGTACTCACAGTAACGTGGTAACTAAGGTACTCACAGTAACGTGGTAACTAAGGTACTCACAGTAACGTGGTAACTAAGGTACTCTCAGTAACGTGGTAACTAAGGTACTCACAGTAACGTGTTAACTAAGGTACTCACTGTAACGTGTTAACTAAGGTACTCACAGTAACGTGTTAACTAAGGTACTCACAGTAACGTGTTAACTAAGGTACTCACTGTAACGTGTTAACTAAGGTACTCACTGTAACGTGTTAACTAAAGTACTCTCGGTAACGTGTTAACTAAAGTACTCTCGGTAACGTGTTAACTAAAGTACTCTCGGTAACGTGTTAACTAAGGTACTCTCGGTAACGTGTTAACTAAGGTACTCTCGGTAACGTGTTAACTAAGGTACTCTCGGTAACGTGTTAACTAAGGTACTCTCGGTAACGTGTTAACTAAGGTACTCACAGTAACGTGTTAACTAAGGTACTCACAGTAACGTGTTAACTAAGGTACTCACAGTAACGTGTTAACTAAGGTACTCACAGTAACGTGTTAACTAAGGTACTCACGGTAACGTGTTAACTAAGGTACTCACGGTAACGTGTTAACTAAGGTACTCTCGGTAACGTGTTAACTAAGGTACTCACAGTAACGTGTTAACTAAGGTACTCACAGTAACGTGTTAACTAAGGTACTCTCGGTAACGTGTTAACTAAAGTACTCTCGGTAACGTGTTAACTAAAGTACTCTCGGTAACGTGTTAACTAAGGTACTCTCGGTAACGTGTTAACTAAGGTACTCTCGGTAACGTGTTAACTAAGGTACTCTCGGTAACGTGTTAACTAAGGTACTCACAGTAACGTGTTAACTAAGGTACTCACAGTAACGTGTTAACTAAGGTACTCACAGTAACGTGTTAACTAAGGTACTCACAGTAACGTGTTAACTAAGGTACTCACGGTAACGTGTTAACTAAGGTACTCACGGTAACGTGTTAACTAAGGTACTCACGGTAACGTGTTAACTAAGGTACTCACGGTAACGTGTTAACTAAGGTACTCTCGGTAACGTGTTAACTAAGGTACTCACAGTAACGTGTTAACTAAGGTACTCACAGTAACGTGGTAACTAAGGTACTCTCGGTAACGTGTTAACTAAGGTACTCACAGTAACGTGTTAACTAAGGTACTCACGGTAACGTGTTAACTAAAGTACTCTCGGTAACGTGTTAACTAAGGTACTCACAGTAACGTGTTAACTAAAGTACTCTCGGTAACGTGTTAACTAAGGTACTCTCGGTAACGTGTTAACTAAGGTACTCTCGGTAACGTGTTAACTAAGGTACTCACAGTAACGTGTTAACTAAAGTACTCTCGGTAACGTGTTAACTAAGGTACTCTCGGTAACGTGTTAACTAAGGTACTCACAGTAACGTGTTAACTAAGGTACTCACGGTAACGTGTTAACTAAAGTACTCTCGGTAACGTGTTAACTAAGGTACTCACAGTAACGTGTTAACTAAAGTACTCTCGGTAACGTGTTAACTAAGGTACTCTCGGTAACGTGTTAACTAAGGTACTCACAGTAACGTGTTAACTAAGGTACTCACAGTAACGTGGTAACTAAGGTACTCACGGTAACGTGTTAACTAAGGTACTCACAGTAACGTGGTAACTAAGGTACTCACAGTAACGTGGTAACTAAGGTACTCACGGTAACGTGTTAACTAAGGTACTCACGTGGTAACAGAGGCCCATGGGCGGCATTTGAGAGGATAGTATCACGTGTTGCAGAGTGCCATTTTCATCCACTATCTGCTGTACCACGTGACCCGGGGGAACCTGCACCGGTAAAGCTATTGGGGGGTTGCTGTTGGTGGAGACCATGCGCACTGTTGCGGGACCTGGGGTAAGAAAAAGTGGGGGTGAAATGGGGGAAGAAACTGTAGGAGTAAATTGGGGAAGAGAGAGTGGGGGGAGAGAAGGTGGGGGTAAGTGGGGTAAGAGAAGGTGGGGGTAAGTGGGGGAAGAGAAGGTGGGGGTACCACTAGTGGAAGTAAATAATCTAGTTGATAATAATGTCAGTTTCAGAAGTCATTTCACCATAGAAATAGAAAGAAAATTATAATGCAAAGGGAAAGTGACTTCATGAACAAAGTAACCAATAACCATTCTGTTACAATGCTCATGGATGCAGCAAAGCTACTCCGTGAATACATTCACCTGTCACGAAAAGAGACAAACATCGGTGGCTGCAATCACAGATGGAAGAGGAAAATGAAGAGGTGATAGTAAAAAAACCTACGAGTACAGCCATATTAAAGTCCTCGTAATTGAGCACTAGAAAATATTATTTCTATCTGCGAAAAAAAAAATAAGATTTTCCTAACAGATATTTTTAAGAGAAACTAACATTTTTGTTGTTGAATTTTGTTAATGATAAGTAAATTATTTTGCTATATGAATGTAAAAGAAAAAATTAAACCTATGTATAGCAATGTAAAAGAAAAAATTAAACCTATGTGTAGCTATGTAAAAGAAAAAATTAAACCTATGTGTAGCTATGTAAAAGAAAAAATTAAACCTATGTGTAGCTATGTAAAAGAAAAAATTATACCTATGTGTAGCTATGTAAAAGAAAAAATTATACCTATATGTATGGAAAAGAAATAACTATACCTATGTGTATGTAAAAGAAATAACTATACCTATGTGTATGTAAAAGAAATAACTATACCTATGTGTATGTAAAAGAAATAACTATACCTATGTGTATGTAAAAGAAATAACTATACCTATGTGTATGTAAAAGAAATAACTATACCTATGTGTATGTAAAAGAAATAACTATACCTATGTGTATGTAAAAGAAATAACTATACCTATGTGTATGTAAAAGAAATAACTATACCTATGTGTATGTAAAAGAAATAACTATACCTATGTGTATGTAAAAGAAACATAGCTTTAATTATTTAACTTTCAGATCACAATAGACACGTTCATGTGTATCCGGATATAACCTGTATTCGTTCATATAAATAGAGTACACATAAATGAACTAATAATTTAAAAAGCATATGCTTAGTATTTATTTTAAAATTTAAATTTAAAAAATCTTTCATTTGGTAGACTGGTGTACCACTACGCAACAGTGGAAAGTTATTGTTACGCATATCACGCAATACGCAGAGTAACACGGTACAGATGAATATACATTTTTCAATAGCATTTAGTCACAATATATAAATTCTAAACCCCAACGACAGAATAACTGCTATTGAGAGCATTGCATTGCGACTGTGACGCGCAAGGCCGCTTTCTATTTCCCCGCACTGCAGTTCCGGCAACAGAGATTTCTATTATCGTAAGCACACTTCGAGACAAACCGGGAAAGCGACGCAAGAATGTGATGACATGATATGTGATGACATGATATGTGATGACATGATATGTGATGACATGATATGTGATGACATGATATGTGATGACATGATATGTGATGACATGATATGTGATGACATGATATGTGATGACATGTAATAGGCAATGTGATGATATGACATGTTATAGGCAATGTGATGATATGACATGTTATAGGCAATGTGATGATATGACATGTTATAGGCAATGTGATGATATGACATGTAATAGGCAATGTGATGATATGACATGTTATAGGCAATGTGATGATATGACATGTTATAGGCAATGTGATGATATGACATGTTATAGGCAATGTGATGATATGACATGTTATAGGCAATGTGATGATATGTTATAGGCAATGTGATGACATGTTATAGGCAATGTGATGACATGTTATAGGCAATGTGATGACATGTTATAGGCAATGTGATGACATGTTATAGGCAATGTGATGACATGTTATAGGCAATGTGATGACATGTTATAGGCAATGTGATGACATGTTATAGGCAATGTGATGACATGTTATAGGCAATGTGATGACATGATATAGGCAATGTGATGACATGATATAGGCAATGTGATGACATGATATAGGCAATGTGATGACATGATATAGGCAATGTGATGACATGATATAGGCGGCAATGTGATGACATGATATAGGCGGCAATGTGATGACATGATATAGGCGGCAATGTGATGACATGATATAGGCGGCAATGTGATGACATGATATAGGCGGCAATGTGATGACATGATATAGGCGGCAATGTGATGACATGATATAGGCGGCAATGTGATGACATGATATAGGCGGCAATGTGATGACATGATATAGGCGGCAATGTGATGACATGATATAGGCGGCAATATGATGACATGATATAGCTATGCAATGTGATGACATGATATAGCTATGCAATGTGATGACATGATATAGCTATGCAATGTGATGACATGATATAGCTATGCAATGTGATGACATGATATAGCTATGCAATGTGATGACATGATATAGCTATGCAATGTGATGACATGATATAGCTATGCAATGTGATGACATGATATAGCTATGCAATGTGATGACATGATATAGCTATGCAATGTGATGACATGATATAGCTATGCAATGTGATGACATGATATAGCTATGCAATGTGATGACATGATATAGCTATGCAATGTGATGACATGATATAGCTATGCAATGTGATGACATGATATAGCTATGCAATGTGATGACATGATATAGCTATGCAATGTGATGACATGATATAGCTATGCAATGTGATGACATGAAATGATATATGATGACATGACATGATATGTGATGACATGACATGATACATGCAGTGTGATAGTAGATTAGGCAAAAGTTACTAATAGATGGACACTTTAAAGTCAGAACTTATAACAGAAACAAAATCACTTTCAGTTTAGTTAAGTTAATTCTATTTAAAATTACAAACATCGTCGTGGAAGTATTTAATAATTGCAAGCGAAACAAATTTTTTTACTAAAATTAAATGCAGTGAAATGTTTACCTCTTTGGGGCGGTGGGACACCCAGTAACCCACTTATTTAGTTGCTTTTGTTACATGGCGGCATACTAATTAACCCACCTTAAAAATTGCATTTATGGGCACAGGTTGCAAGGTGGGGCTATTTTGTCCCACCTTGTCCCAAAATGGAATTGTTGTGATTTTCGTTTATATATCATACTATTTGGTTTAAATATATTTAACAGCTACAGAATTTATCGAGTCAAATAATTGTAAAATATATATGTCACCTGGTACTATTTTTTATCTTCAAATCTTCTGCCTGAAAAAGTTAAACTATTAAAGGTCCCCTCCACTGTAATTTTTTTATAACTCTAGATATAGACACTGCATTACAAATTGCTACCTAAATACCTTTGCCATAAAAAAAGCGTTTAAATACCTAAAATAGTACTTAAATACATAAAATAGTACTTAAATACTTAAAATAGTACTTAAATACCTAATGGCCATTAAATTTAGATAATACGATATTACAGTCGTTTTATACACTGTTTCTTCAAATTAATCTTAGAATGTCAGACAGTGACGGTTGAGTGTGAATTTTAAATAATTAATATACAAGTTATATGTATATGTTACAAATACCTAACCTTAGCTCTACAAATTTAAAGCATTCCCAGAGAGATTATAATTTAGAGGGGAGGAGACCTTTAAAACAGGCACAATACTTCAATGTACAGAACACATTTTGGCCCACTCCTGTTAAAAATAATGTAAATAGAGAGTTCAAGATTTCTAAACTCACAAAATGAACTATAATGTTTATTGAAAATATATAGTATATTTAATCATGAAGAGGAGTCTAAAATAATTGAAATAAATCAAATAAGAGAATATAGAAATAAATTAATATCGGTCTGAATGAAAATTCTACAACCAGAGAAAATACGCAGAGTGTGTGTCTGTGCGTACGTGGTGAAAGTAACCTAGGCGATGGTACTAGCAAAGACAGTAAATACTGACCAGGTAAGTACGGACTGTAAATACTGACCAGGTAAGTACAGACTGTAAATACTGACCAGGTAAGTACGGACTGTAAATACTGACCAGGTAAATACAGACTGTAAAACCTGACCAGGTAAGTACAGACTGTAAATACTGACCAGGTAAGTACAGACTGTAAATACTGACCAGGTAAGTACAGACTGTAAATACTGACCAGGTAAGTACAGACTGTAAATACTGACCAGGTAAGTACAGACTGTAAATACTGACCAGGTAAGTACAGACTTTAAATACTGACCAGGTAAGTACAGACAGTAAATACTGACCAGGTAAGTACAGACAGTAAATACTGACCAGGTAAGTACAGACTGTAAATACTGACCAGGTAAGTACAGACAGCAAATACTGACCAGGTAAGTACAGACAGTTAATACTGACCAGGTAAGTACAGACAGTAAATACTGACCAGGTAAGTACAGACAGTAAATACTGACCAGGTAAGTACATACAGTAAATACTGACAGGTAAGTACAGACAGTAAATACTGACAGGTAAGTACAGACAGTAAATACTGACAGGTAAGTACAGACAGTAAATACTGACCAGGTAAGTACAGACAGTAAATACTGACAGGTAAGTACAGACGGTAAATACTGACAGGTAAGTACAGACAGTAAATACTGACCAGGTAAGTACAGACAGTTAATACTGACCAGGTAAGTACAGACAGTAAATACTGACCAGGTAAGTATAGACAGTAAATACTGACCAGGTAAGTATAGACAGTAAATACTGACCAGGTAAGTACAGACAGTAAAGGTAAGTACAGACAGTAAATACTGACCAGGTAAGTACAGACAGTAACTACTGACCAGGTAAGTACAGACAGTAACTACTGACCAGGTAAGTACAGACAGTAAATACTGACAGGTAAGTACAGACGGTAAATACTGACAGGTAAGTACAGACAGTAAATACTGACAGGTAAGTACAGACAGTAAATACTGACGGTAAATACTAACAGGAAAGTACAGACGGTAAATACTGACAGGTAAGTACAGACAGTAAATACTGACAGGTAAGTACAGACGGTAAATACTGACAGGTAAGTACAGACAGTAAATACTGACGGTAAATACTAACAGGTAAGTACAGACGGTAAATACTGACCAGGTAAGTACAGACAGTAAATACTGACAGGTAAGTACAGACAGTAAATACTGACAGGTAAGTATAACCGTATGAAAAGTTTTACCGAGTAAATGCATTCCAAATATACTTCCTTTCAACTGTACAGTCTGTCACTTGATTTCACACACCATCAGTCACACAAATTGCTGAACAGTCATTGCAGAAATAGTGTGGCACTTTCTTAGACAGACGCAATGTTTTCAAGCAGACATATGCACGCACACGCCATGTACGCACACGCCATGCACGCACACGCCATGTACGCACACGCCATGAACGCACACGCCATGAACGCACACGCCATGTACGCACACGCCATGTACGTTAGCAACCAATGGCTGACATAACTGTACATATAGGCGCACACACATTCCAGTCTAGAGAGTATAGGCACTTTTACTCGGAGACTGAATGATTCTACGCAGCATGGTTAGTCCTAGATAGCCATGATTAGTCCTAGATAGCCATGATTAGTCCTAGATAGCCATGATTAGTCCTAGATAGCCATGATTAGTCCTAGATAGCCATGATTAATCCTAGATAGCCATGGTTAGTCCTAGATAGCCATGGTTAGTCCTAGATAGCTATGGTTAGTCCTAGATAGCCATGGTTAGTCCTAGATAGCCATGGTTAGTCCTAGATAGCCATGGTTAGTCCTAGATAGCCATAGTTAGTCCTAGATAGCCATAGTTAGTCCTAGATAGCCATAGTTAGTCCTAGATAGCCATGGTTAGTCCTAGATAGCCATGGTTAGTCCTAGATAGCCATGGTTAGTCCTAGATAGCCATGGTTAGTCCTAGATAGCCATGGTTAGTCCTAGATAGCCATGGTTAGTCCTAGATAGCCATAGTTAGTCCTAGATAGCCATAGTTAATCCTAGATAGCCATAGTTAGTCCTAGATAGCCATAGTTAGTCCTAGATAGCCATGATTAGTCCTAGATAGCCATGGTTAGTCCTAGATAGCCATGGTTAGTCCTAGATAGCCATGGTTAGTCCTAGATAGCCATGGTTAGTCCTAGATAGCCATGATTAGTCCTAGATAGCCATGATTAGTCCTAGATAGCCATGATTAGTCCTAGATAGCCATAGTTAGTCCTAGATAGCCATGGTTAGTCCTAGATAGCCATGGTTAGTCCTAGATAGCCATGGTTAGTCCTAGATAGCCATGATTAGTCCTAGATAGCCATGATTAGTCCTAGATAGCCATGATTAGTCCTAGATAGCCATAGTTAGTCCTAGATAGCCATGGTTAGTCCTAGATAGCCATGGTTAGTCCTAGATAGCCATAGTTAGTCCTAGATAGCCATAGTTAGTCCTAGATAGCCATGGTTAGTCCTAGATAGCCATAGTTAGTCCTAGATAACCACGGTTAGTCCTAGATAGCCATAGTTAGTCCTAGATAACCATGGATAGTCTCAGATAGCCATAGTTAGTCCTAGATAACCACGGTTAGTCCTAGATAGCCATAGTTAGTCCTAGATAACCATGGATAGTCTCAGATAGCCATAGTTAGTCCTAGATAACCATGGTTAGTCTCAGATAGCCATAACATCAAAATGACACCGATAATACTTCCAAAAAATTGCTTCAATATCACATTTTAAGTGACGTACCTATCTTATATTCGTAATTACTCCTACGGATTAATAGTTTTCCATATATTTAAAGGCATAGAAAAAATTACATTAAATTATAGAATGATATTTCCATGCCCTACATTTAAAATGTTAATTCATAGAGTTGCAGAGTGTTAACCAAGTCAATAGAGTTGCAGAGTGTTAACCAAGTCAATAGCGTTGCAGAGTGTTAACCAAGTCAATAGCGTTGCAGAGTGTTAACCAAGTCAATAGCGTTGCAGAGTGTTAACCAAGTCAATAGCGTTGCAGAGTGTTAACCAAGTCAATAGCGTTGCAGAATGTTAACCAAGTCAATAGAGTTGCTGAGTGTTAACCAAGTCAATAGCGTTGCAGAATGTTAACCAAGTCTATAGAGTTGCTGAGTGTTAACCAAGTCAATAGCGTTGCTGAGTGTTAACCAAGTCAATAGCGTTGCTGAGTGTTAACCAAGTCAATAGCGTTGCTGAGTGTTAACCAAGTCAATAGCGTTGCTGAGTGTTAACCAAGTCAATAGCGTTGCTGAGTGTTAACCAAGTCAATAGAGTTGCAGAGTGTTAACCAAGTCAATAGCGTTGCAGAGTGTTAACCAAGTCAATAGCGTTGCAGAGTGTTAACCAAGTCAATAGCGTTGCTGAGTGTTAACCAAGTCAATAGCGTTGCTGAGTGTTAACCAAGTCAATAGCGTTGCAGAGTGTTAACCAAGTCAATAGCGTTGCTGAGTGTTAACCAAGTCAATAGCGTTGCTGAGTGTTAACCAAGTCAATAGCGTTGCTGAGTGTTAACCAAGTCAATAGCGTTGCAGAGTGTTAACCAAGTCAATAGCGTTGCAGAGTGTTAACCAAGTCAATAGCGTTGCAGAGTGTTAACCAAGTCAATCCATTTAGTACAGCAGTTGGTAATAACATATGTGCGTTTTGACCCACTTTATTGGAACTAAAATAATTTAATGTTAACAAATGAAAGCATTTTTTACAGGCCAAATAAATAGAAACCAAAATCATTGCAAATATATCATTATATACGTAGAGGTACAGTGCCCTATTTAGACAGTGGGGAAAAGGTACAGTGCCCTATTTACACTGTAGGGAAAAGGTACAGTGCCCTATTTACACTATGAAAAAAGGTACAGTGCCCTATTTACACTATGGGGAAAAGGTACAGTGCCCTATTTACACTGTGGGGAAAAGGTACAGTGCCCTATTTACACTGTGGGGAAAAGGTACAGTGCCCTATTTACACTGTGGGGAAAAGGTACAGTGCCCTATTTACACTGTGAAAAAAGGTACAGTGCCCTATTTACACTGTGGGGAAAAGGTACAGTGCCCTATTTACACTGTGGGGAAAAGGTACAGTGCCCTATTTACACTGTGGGGAAAAGGTACAGTGCCCTATTTACACTGTGGGGAAAAGGTACAGTGCCCTATTTACACTGTGGGGAAAAGGTACAGTGCCCTATTTACACTGTGGGGAAAAGGTACAGTGCCCTATTTACACAGTGAGAAAAGGTACAGTGCCCTATTTACACTGTGGGGAAAAGGTACAATGCCCTATTTACACTGTGAAAAAAGGTACAGTGCCCTATTTACACTGTGGGGAAAAGGTACAGTGCCCTATTTACACTGTGGGGAAAAGGTACAGTGCCCTATTTACACTGTGGGGAAAAGGTACAGAGCCCTATTTACACTGTGGGGAAAAGGTACAGTGCCCTATTTACACTGTGGGGAAAAGGTACAGTGCCCTATTTACACTGTGGGGAAAAGGTACAGTGCCCTATTTACACTGTGAAAAAAGGTAAAGTGCCCTATTTACACAGTATTTGTGTCCTATTTACACATAATGAGAAAGATTCAATAGAAATAAGTTATTTATTTTGATATTTTCTTCACATGGGGTTTGACGTCTTTTTATCAACCCTGAGTCCTACCGAAAAAAGAGAAAATAAATAAAAAAGAACTTCAACGAAAATTTCTGACAGAAAAGTGACATCTTGAGGAAAAATTTCTACCATCAGTTTGTGACAAGTTCATGGATGCAGAAAAGCTACTCGGTGAAAGCAGTTCTCGTAGTTGAAGAGCATAACCTTAGCGCTATCCTCTACAACTGAAATAGTGTTAAAAATGATTAACATGGTGAAAATGAAAAATGCCAATATTTCATAATCTAAATTACAACAGTTCGGGGCCAAAAGGAGACAGGGTGGTCTGAGACAGCTAGAGAGGTGATTATGTAGCTGATATATTGAGGTGAGAAATAATAGCATTCATTTAGTATCCACTGTTCACTTTCAATGCAATTCAATATTAATCGATGAACGGTTATGTAATAACTACTCGATAATACAATTAAATATTTACTCAATTACTTTGAATACCTTCGCAATATTATAATCATTTTAGACCATTTCATTTGACACAATAAAGAAATAGGACACGAATGTTTTAAAGCACTAAATAAATACCTTCATTGACGGAGAACCCCCTCCCCCCCTGAGAAAATGCCCCCTCGCCCCCCCTCAGGGAAAGAAAACATAACGGAACTCACACGCACACGAGAGTCTGTGTGCGTGTGTGTGCGTAACGAGCATGAGAAACGAGCATGGCATACCATCGCCAAAAGAAGTAACATGCATGGGTAGCGTCTAGCCAAGAGATAGCGCCATTGACTAGCGTCTAGCCAAGAGATAGCGCCATTGACTAGCGTCTAGCCAAGAGATAGCGCCATTGACTAGCGTCTAGCCAAGAGATAGCGCCATCGACTAGCGTCTAGCCAAGAGATAGCGCCATCGACTAGCGTCTAGCCAAGAGATAGCGCCATCGACTAGCGTCTAGCCAAGAGATAGCGCCATCGACTAGCGTCTAGCCAAGAGATAGCGCCATCGACTAGCGTCTAGCCAAGAGATAGCGCCATCGACTAGCGTCTAGCCAAGAGATAGCGCCATCGACTAGCGTCTAGCCAAGAGATAGCGCCATTAACTAGCGTCTAGCCAAGAGATAGCGCCATTAACTAGCGTCTAGTCAAGAGATAGCGCCATTAACTAGCGTCTAGTCAAGAGATAGCGCCATTAACTAGCGTCTAGTCAAGAGATAGCGCCATTAACTAGCGTCTAGTCAAGAGATAGCGCCATTAACTAGCGTCTAGTCAAGAGATAGCGCCATTAACTAGCGTCTAGTCAAGAGATAGCGCCATTAACTAGCGTCTAGTCAAGAGATAGCGCCATTAACTAGCGTCTAGTCAAGAGATAGCGCCATTAACTAGCGTCTAGTCAAGAGATAGCGCCATTAACTAGCGTCTAGTCAAGAGATAGCGCCATTAACTAGCGTCTAGTCAAGAGATAGCGCCATTAACTAGCGTCTAGTCAAGAGATAGCGCCATTGACTAGCGTCTAGTCAAGAGATAGCGCCATTGACTAGCGTCTAGTCAAGAGATAGCGCCATTGACTAGCGTCTAGTCAAGAGATAGCGCCATTGACTAGCGTCTAGTCAAGAGATAGCGCCATTGACTAGCGTCTAGTCAAGAGATAGCGCCATTGACTAGCGTCTAGTCAAGAGATAGCGCCATTGACTAGCGTCTAGTCAAGAGATAGCGCCATTGACTAGCGTCTAGTCAAGAGATAGCGCCATTGACTAGCGTCTAGTCAAGAGATAGCGCCATTGACTAGCGTCTAGCCAAGAGATAGCGCCATTGACTAGCGTCTAGCCAAGAGATAGCGCCATTGACTAGCGTCTAGCCAAGAGATAGCGCCAATGACTAGCGTCTAGTCAAGAGATAGCGCTAAACTAAAACCAGTCAAAACATTTAAAATAGAGACAGTCAAATTATCTAACATTGAACAATCGTCAGTAAGGAGAGGCAAGATATTTCAGCAGTAGAGTTAGTGTGGCACTCCTGTACATAAAGTATGCACAGATAGAGTCTCATGTACAGTTTGCTTTGTAGGCACATGTACAGTATGCTTTGTAGGCCGTGTACCTGGAGAAAACTACTCTGGTATGTTCGTTCGTACGTCTGCAACAGGTAAACGAACGACAGTACGCACAAACTAACAAACCATGCGTATGGGGCCTAAACAGTAGGTTCTACAGGCAATGTGGGGCCTACACAGTAGGTTCTACAGGCAATGTGAGGCCTACACAGTAGGTTCTACAGGCAATGTGGGGCCTACACAGTAGGTTCTACAGGCAATGTGGGGCCTACACAGTAGGTTCTATACAGGCAATGTGGGTCCTACACAGTAGGTTCTACAGGCAATGTGGGGCCTACACAGTAGGTTCTATACAGGCAATGTGGGTCCTACACAGTAGGTTCTACAGGCAATGTGGGGCCTACACAGTAGGTTCTACAGGAAATGTGGGGCCTACACAGTAGGTTCTATACAGGCAATGTGGGGCCTACACAGTAGGTTCTATACAGGCAATGTGGGTCCTACACAGTAGGTTCTATACAGGCAATGTGGGTCCTACACAGTAGGTTCTACAGGCAATGTGGGGCCTACACAGTAGGTTCTACAGGAAATGTGGGGCCTACCCAGTAGGTTCTATACAGGCAATGTGGGGCCTACACAGTAGGTTCTATACAGGCAATGTGGGGCCTACACAGTAGGTTCTACAGGCAATGTGGGGCCTACACAGTAGGTTCTACAGGCAATGTGGGGCCTACACAGTAGGTTCTTCAGGCAATGTGGGGCCTACACAGTAGGTTCTACAGGAAATGTGGGGCCTACACAGTAGGTTCTACAGGAAATGTGGGGCCTACACAGTAGGTTCTACAGGAAATGTGGGGCCTAAACAGTAGGTTCTACAGGCAAAGTAACAGTTTCCGCCTACTGATATATTCAGGCTACTTCGAAGCCTTTAATTATCAATACAAGGAAATTGGATGTGATATAATTACTTACAATAATATTTGAGTTTATTTTGTAACCAAGGGCCAAAATCTTGAAGGGTTTTAATCACTCAGGGTCACGTCAGAAATTAAATACGAGAGACTGACAACAAAGTCGCCTACCACCGGTCGGTGCCAATATTCATGGATGCAGAAAAGCTACTCCATGAATGCAGTCACTCTAAAACTACAAGTAGCGTTGAAAAATAATAAAAAGATGATCCAAATTACAAAAGTTAAAAAAAAAATAAAAGCTAATGAAAAGTAAGAGAACGAATGGAGAGAAAAAGGAGAAAACGTGACTGGCAGGGGAAGCTGTTAGTCAAGAGATGGTGTCGAGATACTCCAGTCAAGAGATGGTGTAGAGATACTCCAGTCAAGAGATGGTGTAGAGATACTCCAGTCAAGAGATGGTGTAGAGATACTCCAGTCAAGAGATGGTGTAGAGATACTCCAGTCAAGAGATGGTGTAGAGATACTCCAGTCAAGAGATGGTGTAGAGATACTCCAGTCAAGAGATGGTGTAGAGATACTCCAGTCAAGAGATGGTGTAGAGATACTCCAGTCAAGAGATGGTGTAGAGATACTCCAGTCAAGAGATGGTGTCGAGACACTCCAGTCAAGAGATGGTGTCGAGACACTCCAGTCAAGAGATGGTGTCGAGACACTCCAGTCAAGAGATGGTGTCGAGACACTCCAGTCAAGAGATGGTGTCGAGACACTCCAGTCAAGAGATGGTGTCGAGACACTCCAGTCAAGAGATGGTGTCGAGACACTCCAGTCAAGAGATGGTGTCGAGACACTCCAGTCAAGAGATGGTGTCGAGACACTCCAGTCAAGAGATGGTGTCGAGACACTCCAGTCAAGAGATGGTGTCGAGACACTCCAGTCAAGAGATGGTGTCGAGACACTCCAGTCAAGAGATGGTGTCGAGACACTCCAGTCAAGAGATGGTGTCGAGACACTCCAGTCAAGAGATGGTGTCGAGACACTCCAGTCAAGAGATGGTGTCGAGACACTCCAGTCAAGAGATGGTGTCGAGATACTCCAGTCAAGAGATGGTGTCGAGATACTCCAGTCAAGAGATGGTGTCGAGATACTCCAGTCAAGAGATGGTGTCGAGATACTCCAGTCAAGAGATGGTGTCGAGATACTCCAGTCAAGAGATGGTGTCGAGATACTCCAGTCAAGAGATGGTGTACAGACACTCCAGTCAAGAGATGGTGTACAGACACTCCAGTCAAGAGATGGTGTACAGACACTCCAGTCAAGAGATGGTGTACAGACACTCCAGTCAAGAGATGGTGTACAGACACTCCAGTCAAGAGATGGTGTACAGACACTCCAGTCAAGAGATGGTGTACAGACACTCCAGTCAAGAGATGGTGTACAGACACTCCAGTCAAGAGATGGTGTACAGACACTCCAGTCAAGAGATGGTGTACAGACACTCCAGTCAAGAGATGGTGTACAGACACTCCAGTCAAGAGATGGTGTACAGACACTCCAGTCAAGAGATGGTGTACAGACACTCCAGTCAAGAGATGGTGTACAGACACTCCAGTCAAGAGATGGTGTACAGACACTCCAGTCAAGAGATGGTGTACAGACACTCCAGTCAAGAGATGGTGTACAGACACTCCAGTCAAGAGATGGTGTACAGACACTCCAGTCAAGAGATGGTGTAGAGACACTCCAGTCAAGAGATGGTGTAGAGACACTCCAGTCAAGAGATGGTGTAGAGACACTCCAGTCAAGAGATGGTGTAGAGACACTCCAGTCAAGAGATGGTGTAGAGACACTCCAGTCAAGAGGTGGTGTAGAGATACACTAGTCAAGTAGCACCTCTTCATTTTTCTCTTTTCATCGCTAGTACAATTTACTGTAAACTTCTACCTTTCGTCTTAATATTAAATAGGCAAATTGAATTATTTCAAATGATAAACATACCTACAAACTAAAACAAATGTTAATTTAAATTTAATTGGTCTATTATTAAAACTATCGAAATTAAAGCCATCTTAAATGCAAAGAAAACACCTGAAAAACATCTAAAGTGACGCTAAGGAAAATAGTCACTTTAGTGGTCTGGAACTATCATATTTTTTAAAGTTTTATTGCTTCATCTTTACCGAAATAATATTCTAGTGGGAAATATTACTTTATCATTTTTTAGACTTCATGAGATTTTAATTAATTTATAATTCAACTTTTTAGTGTTCGTTTAGGAAGTACTTTTTTATTGAATATTTGTAAAAAGATAATTCTATGAAGTGCACAAGTAACTAAAACAAGTGGGGTAAGTAATGAATTATCGGTCGCTTCCACATCTTCGGTTATACAAGAAATAGATATAATAATTATTAAATCATTTTTCTCAAACGTTCGAAGATGCAAAACCGACCGATAATTCGTAATGTACCCTAAATAGTTAGATTTAGATTTTACTTCAGTATGTTAATTTCAGTTATGCCATAACAGCAAATTGTTTTATTTAAGTAATTTTGTTAGAGTTGAGTACACACATCAAAGGAAGTGACGTCACTATGACGTTATACAAATAATAAGGGGACCAACCGGTAGCAACGGATGGCATTTTAGTTAAAGCATTAGGTTTGAATAGGGTTTGTACTGAGTTATTGAACTGGTTATACATTTTCGATCATAAAAGGAAAAAATAATACATTTTTTACAATATACTAAAAAATGTATAACCGTTCAATAACGTGTAATTTAACCTATTTAAATTACATACGAAGCAGGTCGATTAAACTTAAAAACATGAACCAATGCAAAGGCAACATGAGAGGACTAAACTATACGACTTTACGTTATTTGATAACATTAAGAGAGAGAGAGAGAGAGAGAGAGAGGAATATTCTCAGGAATCTGTGGGAATGGAAAGAAGAATAACAGGAATAAGGCACAAGGTCAACAGCATTGCAACAGAAGAACTGAAGGCTAAAGAACAGGAAGAGGAGCAACAGGAGAACAAATGAAGACACAGGAAACTAAAATAATTAAAGAGATTAATAAGTAGTCATTATACAGTGCAGACTACACATACATACATTGGGTACTGACAGAGCAGTGAAAGTGATTAAGAAAAACTAAATTAAATGACAATATTATAGATATTCAAAGCTAAACAGTCATTGGTGGCATAATAAAGAGAGTCATGTCTATTAGTAGATAAAACGCCGAAGTTTTCACCGTCCAGGTTACGTACCTTCAGTTAATCACGGTTAAGTGAATGGAAAACAAATTTGTAGTCTACACTAGCGTTTCTACCGCTTTCCATTCATTTACCGTGATTAATTAAAGAGGCGTGAACTGAGCGGTGAAAAGGCAGAGTTTTATCTGCTAGTATAGGATAGGCTTAGAGGTGGCATTACCAGAGGGTCAGGTCTAGTGCGTGTTTAGGTGGCATTAAAAAGAGTTTCGGTGGCATTTCTTATCGGCAGGGAACACTCTAGTAAAGACGCCCCTCTTCCGGTCACAGCCATAACTAACTTAATAAGAAACAATGTAATAGAACTGTTAAGTGCGCTATGTGCACTCAAATGGCTATCAGAGCAAATAGAGCAGTACTCTTTTCACTCACGATGACAGTGCAAATTAACTAACTAGTTACGGTAGTATTTAATTGTAACGCTTAACAGTTAAACATCAATATACAGGGGAATATTTAACGACTAAATAGTCAGTTTGAATAGTGATAAAACCTATCAAAGTTGTGAGAAAAAAACAATGTGATACTAAAATAAAATAGTCGATAAAAATTGTAAAAAATAAAGTGATTTGCAACAAGGATTTAGTTTAACCTTCAGAAATAGAATGAATAAATGCATGCAGCAAGATAATAATTTAATAACATTCCAATTAAGGACTGGAGACATAAATAAATAATAACATACTAGAGTTACTCTGACTAAAATACATAGCGAGAAAATTATCACAAATTATATATTAATATCTTAATTATTTATGCATTTTCATTTAAATTCACGACTGAAGTTATTTCCTTTTCTATTTATCATAATGTTGAATATATATTCAATTTGTTAACATAATAATGTTGAATATATATTCAATTTGTTAACATAATAATGTTGAATATATATTCAATTTGTTAACATAATAATGTTGAATATATATTCAATTTATTAACATAATAATGTTGAATATATATTCAATTTATTAACATAATAATGTTGAATATATATTCAATTTGTTAACATAATAATGTTGAATATATATTCAATTTGTTAACATAATAATGTTGAATATATATTCAATTTATTAACATAATAATGTTGAATATATATTCAATTTATTAACATAATAATCTTTACATCATTTTATACAGCATATTTAATTTGTAATAACCCTATCTAGTACACCGAGTCAAAGACTTTCCCTCTTTTCTGAAAGTGGTACCTAACGTCCGTACGTAACACAAACAGAAATTAAATAATCTATTAGGGTACGTTACGAATTATCGGTTGCTACTACATCTCCGGTCACATTAAGAAAAACAATATAAAATTATGATTATTATTAGATAACACTGTGAAATAATAATAATTTTTATATCGTTATTTCGCATGTGACCGAAGATGTAGTACTGACCGATAATTCGTAACTTATTCTACAGAAAAACCATACATATTCACCATTGTTAATTTTATACTAACTAATATTGTGAAAGTTTTATTACACTAGTCAATTCAGTTTAATTAGGTATTGGCTAATGGATGCAGAAAAGCTACTCAATTCCTACAGACGGTTTGTTAGTTTCTAAAAAATATACGAAAGCAAAAAAAATAGCCTACCACAATGAAAATAGAGCGCGTGGGTGCAAAAAAGCTACTGTTACCACGAGGCAGTCCGTTTTTCTTGTTTTTCAACTGAAGCAAAACCGTAAAGTGTTACATAATTTGTGGTAAAAAGTAAATTATAGACATAGGTATCTAGTGTATCGAGGCAAGGGCTAGTATCTAGTGTATCGAGGCAAGGGCTAGTATCTAGTGTATCGAGGCAAGGGCTAGTATCTAGTGTATCGAGGCAAGGGCTAGTATCTAGTGTATCGAGGCAAGGGCTAGTATCTAGTGTATCGAGGCAAGGGCTAGTATCTAGTGTATCGAGGCAAGGGTTAGTATCTAGTGTATCGAGGCAAGGGTCAGTATCTAGTGTATCGAGGCAAGGGTTAGTATCTAGTGTATCGAGGCAAGGGTTAGTATCTAGTGTATCGAGGCAATGGTTAGTATCTAGTGTATCGAGGCAAGGGCTAGTATCTAGTGTATCGAGGCAAGGGTTAGTATCTAGTGTATCGAGGCAAGGGTCAGTATCTAGTGTATCGAGGCAAGGGTTAGTATCTAGTGTATCGAGGCAAGGGTTAGTATCTAGTGTATCGAGGCAAGGGTTAGTATCTAGTGTATCGAGGCAAGGGTTAGTATCTAGTGTATCGAGGCAAGGGTTACTATCTAGTGTATCGAGGAAAGGGTTAGTATCTAGTGTATCGAGGCAAGGGTTAGTATCTAGTGTATCGAGGAAAGGGCTAGTATCTAGTGTATCGAGGCAAGGGTTAGTATCTAGTGTATCGAGGCAAGGGTTAGTATCTAGTGTATCGAGGCAAGGGTTAGTATCTAGTGTATCGAGGCAAGGGTTAGTATCTAGTGTATCGATACACGGGAGTGTATCTAGTGTATCGATACACGGGAGTGTATCTAGTGTATCGATACAAGGGAGTGTATCTAGTGTATCGAGGCAAGGGTTAGTATCTAGTGTATCGAGGCAAGGGTTAGTATCTAGTGTATCGAGGCAAGGGTTAGTATCTAGTGTATCGATACACGGGAGTGTATCTAGTGTATCGAGGCAAGGGATACAGAGGAGTGTCAGTTTTGGCTCATTCCCAACTCAGGAATAGGAATATTACTAGGAATTGAAACCACGTGAAGAAAAATACCAGGAAATGTTATAGTGACGCATACAATCGGTAATTTGGAGTATCGGTAATATGGAATAATGGTAATATGGAGTATCGGTAATATGGAGTATCGGTAATATGGAGTATCGGTAATATGTAGTATCGGTAATATGGAGTATCGGTAATATGGAGTATCGGTAATATGGAGTATCGGTAATATGGAGTATCGGTAATATGGAGTATCGGTAATATGGAGTATCGGTAATATGGAGTATCGGTAATATGGAGTATCGGTAATATGGAGTATCGGTAATTTGGAGTAATGATAATTCAAAAAAAAGATCGCAACAATTTAAAAGAGGTTGCGATTTGCGATAATTTAGAATTATCGGTAGTTGAGAATATCGTTAATATAGAATATTGATTATTGGTAATTTCACGGTATCTGGTATCCAATGCTATTAATACGATGACATTGAACTTTTACTATCGGTATTCGTGTCCTAAATAATCGATAATTTTATCGAGATTCGAGTAATTGGTATCGGGAAATTTACAGTTGTGAATTTGATGCATTAACTAATTATTAAATATCTTGGTAGTATAACTACGGACCAGATAACAAAATGCATAGTGTCACTGTTGACAGTGCTGTGATAGTGTCACTGTTCACAGTGCTGTGATAGTGTCACTGTTGACAGTGCTGTGATAGTGTCACTGTTGACAGTGCTGTGATAGTGTCACTGTTCACAGTGCTGTGATAGTGTCACTGTTCACAGTGCTGTGATAGTGTCACTGTTCACAGTGCTGTGATAGTGTCACTGTTCACAGTGCTGTGATAGTCTCACTGTTCACAGTGCTGTGATAGTGTCACTGTTCACAGTGCTGTGATAGTGTCACTGTTCACAGTGCTGTGATAGTCTCACTGTTCACAGTGCTGTGATAGTCTCACTGTTCACAGTGCTGTGATAGTCTCACTGTTCAGTGCTGTGATAGTCTCACTGTTCACAGTGCTGTGATAGTCTCACTGTTCACAGTGCTGTGATAGTCTCACTGTTCACAGTGCTGTGATAGTCTCACTGTTCACAGTGCTGTGATAGTCTCACTGTTCACAGTGCTGTGATAGTCTCACTGTTCACAGTGCTGTGATAGTCTCACTGTTCACAGTACTATGACAGTGTTATCTTTTTAAGATAATAGTATCAACAGATGTTAATTTCGCAGATGTGCATACTATCCAGTACCTAATACCAAGTAAAATACTCTTTCAATACATCTACGTGAAGTCAGTCTTGCTGAAATGGTATATACATTTTAGTAGACGCTAGGTACATATTATTTCTAGTTCGTTTTTGAGGCTAGAATCGTGATGTGAAAACGAGTAAGTTATATTTTATTTAGGTAGATTTTATATTGTTCTAAATGGTACAGTATAACATACCCTCATCCGTGAAATGTTTTCAAAGAGTGATACCAGTGAATGATCATCAGATGTTTTCTTTTTGTCAAAGAAAAATGTATCCGTAATGATATTTAGAGTTAACTAATTTCACATTTCTCGAAGAGACTTCATTGATTGTAATGGTTAGATATTTTGAAATTTACCTGGGTATCCGGTGACATGTTTGTAAAATTTAAAATTTATAGGAAATTAGAAAGCTAATTTAAGAAATTAAAAAAAAATAGGAAGACTATTCTGTGATAGTACATCTAAGTTTTTTAGAATAGACCTATAGTGCGTAATATAACCTATAGTGCGCAATACAAAAATGCTAAATATAATTCAAAGGTCAAGACAAGCAAGAGACAAAATGGATTTACGTGATCTGGCGAAGGTCGTCTGCCACTAGTGTCGCAGGACAGCTTCTTAAGAGGATTCAGTCCTATAAACACAGGAACTGAGGCAAGCTAACATAGCAAGCTGATAAATAATTATATTATAGGCTACAGCATAGAAATTATCAGAGACTGAGGCAACTGCAGGTGAATTGCAGAAAATAGAAGAAGGGTATTAATGCATTTAGAGACAGTTCAGTGCAGTTTAATTATATTCACTAAGGGCTTAACGTCTGATTCGGAACTGAAAACTATATGGCTAACGTCAAAAGGAAAATAAGTACAAGAGACTGGAAGAAGCAGTAAGAAAGGAAAGTGGCTCCATGAACAAAATAACCTTCCGCCAGTAGGTGACGATGCTCATGGATGTAGAAAAGCTATTCGTGAACATAATGCAGTTATTATCAATAAAGGTGACGAAAAGAAACACAAACACCGGTGGCTGCACTCACGGATGGAAGAGGAAAATGAAGCGGTCAAAGTAAACGAAGCATACGAGCCTACCTAACATAAAAATCTAAGACCTCGTAGTTGAAGAGTATAACCCTAGCGCTATCCTCTAAAACTGCAAGTAGCGTAAAAAAATGAACATGGTAAATGACTAAAAATTGTCAATCCATGATCCAAATTATCACCTTCTCTTCCATTCACCACCAACAGTATCAGGTTTTAGCCACAGTGGTTCATCGCAGTATAGAATAGTTTAGTGGCATTTTAGAGCAGTATAGTTAAGGAGCAGATTGGAGATGGTGTTTGAACAGAGCCTCTCTGTCTGTAGCAGTAGACGATATGAACTGATTGAAAGACTGAAGATGGAGTTAGTTAAACAGCTACAGACAGACAGGTGGTACCACAGTCAGTCAGACAGGTGCTACCTCAGTCAGACAGTCAGTCAGACAGACAGACAGGTGCTGCTACAGTCAGTCAGACTGCTACAGTCTGTTCCGTAAGTCTTTACGTTGTTTCCAACACTCAAGGACATGGTATATAGAGGGTGAAACCATTTCCGTTAAGATATTCGTGTTCGTTAGAGAAAATATATCGGAATAAAGCAGCTGACTTACCGATTTCTATTAATTACCATTGTGGAGGTGGAAGCGAGTATCAATGTCACTCAAAGGAGCCAAAAAACGTATAATTGGACTTGAAGAAACTTATCGAGTTAACTAAATATACTTTTGAACTTATTTCAATAAGATAAAATATTTAATAATCTAAACAGTTTAAATTCAACTACTATATTCTTCTATTTTCAACTTTTCATGGAACATTAAAGTACGAGAGTTAATAATTAATATTTACCGTAAATGAATACTTCGTAACTGTTAGCAATGCAACAACGTCACAAATAGATTCTTTAGCCACCAAAATAGTGATGGCATTTCGAGAGAAAAATGCCCTTAAATGTCCAGGCGTATCAGAAGCTAAAAAATGACACTACGATGCTTATTATGTAACTGAAATGATGTGTAATTTAACGGAGTGAATGGAGGCATTTATTATAGAGTAATGTGTCTTTGACGTAGAGGGTAAGTACTCAGTTATCGGACGGTTCCACATTTTCGATCATACAGAACAAGAATTTTCTCTAGTATGATCGAAAATGTGAAATGTTTCGATAATTTGGAACTTACCCTGCAGAATATTCCTCATAATCATAAAATTCGCATAATATGTTGACCCTTGCAGGGAGTACAGAATCACCGCATAATGTGCAGGGAGTACAGAATCTCGCATTATATGAAGGGAGTACAGAATCACCGCATTATATGAAGGGAGTGCAGAATCACCGCATAATGTGCAGGGAGTGCAGAATCACCGCATAATGTGCAGGGAGTGCAGAATCACCGCATAATGTGCAGGGAGTGCAGAATCACCGCATAATGTGCAGGGAGTGCAGAATCACCGCATTATATGAAGGGAGTACAGAATCACCACATAATGTGCAGAGAGTACAGAATCACCACATAATGTGCAGAGAGTACAGAATCACCACATAATGTGCAGAGAGTACAGAATCACCGCATTATATGCAGGGAGTACAGAATCACCGCATTATATGCAGGGAGTACAGAATCACCGCATTATATGCAGGGAGTACAGAATCACCGCATAATGTGCAGGGAGTACAGAATCACCGCATTATATGCAGGGAGTACAGAATCACCGCATAATGTGCAGAGAGTACAGAATCACCGCATTATATGCAGGGAGTACAGAATCACCGCATTATATGCAGGGAGTACAGAATCACCGCATAATGTGCAGGGAGTACAGAATCACCGCATTATATGCAGGGAGTACAGAATCACCGCATTATATGCAGGGAGTACAGAATCACCGCATTATATGCAGGGAGTACAGAATCACCGCATAATGTGCAGAGAGTGCAGAATCACCGCATAATGTGCAGGGAGTGCAGAATCACCGCATAACGTGCAGGGAGTACAGAATCACCGCATAATGTGCAGAGAGTACAGAATCACCGCATAATGTGCAGAGAGTGCAGAATCACCGCATAATGTGCAGGGAGTACAGAATCACCGCATAATGTGCAGGGAGTACAGAATCACCGCATAATGTGCAGGGAGTACAGAATCACCGCATAATGTGCAGGGAGTACAGAATCACCGCATAATGTGCAGGGAGTACAGAATCACCGCATAATGTGCAGAGAGTACAGAATCACCGCATAACGTGCAGGGAGTACAGAATCACCGCATAATGTGCAGGGAGTACAGAATCACCGCATAATGTGCAGGGAGTACAGAATCACCGCATAATGTGCAGGGAGTACAGAATCACCGCATAATGTGCAGAGAGTACAGAATCACCGCATAACGTGCAGGGAGTACAGAATCACCACATATGAGCAGGGAGTGCAGAATCACCACATATGAGCAGGGAGTACAGAATCACCACTTAATGTGTAAGAATTATTATAGGTTTAGTGTTAATTAAATATTAATGTGATTAATATGTATAACATATATTACGGTGCTTAAAATATACCATAAATAATACTATAGTAGAATAAACTGAATAATAAAGAATGAATGATGTCGTAAAGTCAAAACTTAGATTTTATGGGGTATTTACTCAATTACCATTAGGGTAAGTTCCGATTTATTGGACAGTTCCATATTTTCGATCATATAAAAAATTACATAATTTATATGATACAAAAAGGGGGGGGGGGAGGGGACCGTCCGATAATTCAGAAGGTACCCTAATCGGTGTTAACAACTAATGAGGTTAAATACTCAACAGTTCATCCCTATCGTTATAAGTAGTAAGTTACGAATTATCGGTAAGTTACGAATTATCGGTATGTAACGAATTATCGGTATGTAACGAATTATCGGTAAGTTACGAATTATCGGTAAGTTACGAATTATCGGTAAGTTACGAATTATCGGTAAGTTACGAATTATCGGTAAGTTACGAATTATCGATAAGTTACGAATTATCGGACGGTACTACATCTTCGGTCATATAAGAAAAAACAATATAAAAATTATTATTTTTAGTGCTAGGTATCTAATAATCATAATTTTATATTGTTTTTTCTTATATTAACGGAGATGTAGTACTGACCGATAATTCGTAACTTACCCTATAAAGTAGTCGCTAATTATTTTAGTAATTAATTAATGAAATAAATATATTATAGGGTTAGTTACGAATTATCGGTCAGTTCTACATCTTCGGTTATATAAGAAAATGAAATAATAATTATAATTTAATTTTTAATTTAATTGGTATTAATACCAATCAAAATTGAATAAAAATTAATTATCAAAATATATTTTTTTACAAAGACCGATAACGTGAAACCGTCTGATAATTCGTAATTGACCCCATGGTCGGTAACATAGCATTTACCCCTAAATACTAACCAGGGGCCACACCATGGACAGCACACATGTGGGTGGTGGGGCAGAACTCGGGGTGATGGGGGTAGTAGTCCGGGGGGTAGAACTCCTGGTAGGGGGGTGGTTGAGTGGGGTCAAACTGGTGGTTCAGGGGGTTGATGGTGGAAGTCACCACTGGTATGTTGGTACTGCTGGTTAGAGTGGTGTTGTTCATGGTGGTGTGGTTCATAGGCATCATATTGGGGGGTGGAATGTGGTGGAGCATTTGGTGCGGCATGGTTGAAAGTGGTAAGAGCATTGCCGGGGGTTGGGGTGGTGGTTGAGAGAGGCAGGACGTGGCACTGTCGGTTGTTTCCGTGGTTGAACAGGGTGAAGCGGCACGACTCGCCTCCTTACCACCATTGCTGCTGGGGGTGGGTGAAGTGGTTGGTTCAACCATCTGCTGTGGTGGGATGGTTGAAGAGTCTGGTTGCGCATGGTGCATCATGTTAGGATAGCAGGTTGGCCCGGGAACGGCAACCATGGTAGTGGTTAACATTACAAAAACTGAACACACTCAATCTATCATAAAATAGCACTTTATCACCGAAGATCAAATTAAAATACACAATTAATGAGGAAAACACTAGAATGAGAGATAGTGCATGGTGATGTATGGAGCACTGAGTGTCGCACACCCTTCCTACTGTGCACCTCAAACAGAACTCACTGACATCACAACATGTGACGTCATTACTACGCTAGAAAAGGTGCCACGTACACTTATACCAAACACTATTATTATTAACTATCCTAACCACTTTTAGCGAATAAATTTCACCCTATCTTTCGAATAAAGGTAATTTTATTGTCATGCAATTGTAAAATCATTTAATAAACGTATAGTTCGTCTGTAAATCAGATTAATGGGAATTGCTTAAGAGTCCGCATGTGGTATTAAAGATCCGGTGGTAGTGATGTATTAACGCCATCTTGCGGTCACAACTAGCAGCACACTGGCACTTCAGTGCAATTTTGCTGCTGCAAACTATACCCAAAAACATTCGTTATTCCATATGTATGATACTCAAAGCTCTATAACTTATTTAAAATGTTATTCTACATAATAATTATCGGCCTCTAGATTTGTTACGCACTTGAAGAATGCACATAAAAAAGAGAAATCACATACCTACACAAGTAATTGACCGTAAAAGAAAGTATTTCCTCTGTTGCGTCTAGAGAAATTTCTCTTCACTCATAGAAAACTTCGAGCAGTAACTATAATATTTTGCGTACATTTGCTTATCAGTTTTATTTCTTTATATTATGTAATATGGATAAGTAGATACACAATAAATGTTCATTTTAAAATAATTTGGAATGACGTTTAACAAGAAAATATAATTTTGTACTCTCAATAAAATATAGCAGGTACCTATTGAAAATAAATTAAATAAAGAAATTTCGATACATTATTACATAACATATGTAATGGAATTAAATTGAATGAGGAAAAATGGATAAAATAATAGAATGAAAAGGTGAAAATGTGAACATTTAGAATAACTGACAATTTTCATTTTAGCATGAGATTTAAAAAAAATACATTCGTGAATAAAACACATTTTCAAAATTTGAAATAGATTTCAATATATTTACTTACCAGATACTTTCTGCTCAGAGCCGTCACTGGTTGTGAAATTTACAGTTGTACCGGGATTGATGTGAAAATGAACAACGTGATCCCCCTCCGAATCTGCACCATTCGTGTTGACGAATTCAGCAGAGTCATTTAGAGACTCGAAGGGGTGCCCAGATGGGTTGTGAGAGAGGCCCGTAGTCTCAATGGCGATTTCTGGCAAAAGGACTTTCTCTGATCCTTCAAAAGGTTGGTTCTCAAAACTAAGTCCGCTGTTGTCGTGTTCTGTCGATATGATGTACGCAGGCATAGTAGGAACTGTTTCGGAATAGCCATCGTAGTGAAGGAGCTCTGGGCCTGAGGAATAGACTGGGGGGTCCATCGCTCCAAGAGAATCTACGTACGGTTGAGTTATTATCTCAGGGACTGGAGATAAGAAACAAGGAGAAACGTCTCTGTAGATTTCACCCTCAGGAGGGTAGGATTCATGCACATTCTCATTCATCCTGTGAGGGACTTCTACGTGCTGTATGTCTTTCAGGTCTTTAATATTCTCTCCTTCCGTGTACTCAACAGGAGTCAACTCCAACTCAACTTTCACAACGCTTTTAGAGGGTTTGCATCTCTCAGGACTCTGATCATCACTTAGGTAGCTGTCAAGGAGCTCCTCCGATTGGTTAAAAGAAGATTGCGGGTCACTGTACACTCGACTAGATCCTCGATAGGATCCAAAAGGTCTGTAGCCACTCCTTCTCCCTCTGTACTTGAAATGATTGGGTGGGTAGTGGTAGTCGCAGCGTAGATAGTCACTTTCAGTCACATCGTGTCTCTTGACGTTCTGTTTTGCTCTTCCTCTTCCTATCCAGTTTCCTCGTTTCCGACTGGAAAAGTTAGTATCGTTGTAGCCATCATTGATGTTATTATTATACATCACTTCATTCTCATCGCACTCATCTTTGGCATTGTACGGTGCGTAAGATGATGCAGACCTCTTATTGAAAGGTGGGTGGGAATATTCATACCTACCTAGTGCAGGGTACTTCCCTCCTCTGTTACCAGAGTAGTTATTGAAGAGTCGCGATAGGAACTTGCCTCTGGCTCTTACTCCTCTTGGAAAGAAAGAGTCCCTCTTGAAATCCATGTTATGTTTCTTATGATAAAAGCCAGAATGGTGATTACATTTATCATCTGTAGAGCCACTCTCAGAAGGCTTGGTAATTTTTTCTGGTCGAGACCGACGATACTCTATGTGATCATTGCAAGGTGTTCTACAGAAATGAGTAGCGCAAATCTTACCAGATTGCTTCACCTCAACAGTCGTGTTTTCTTCCTCTGCGTATAGAGGGATGTACGGCTCCATTATGTAACCAGTGTCATCTTCAATCTCTCCCAAGGACCCGCGTGGTACAAACGGTTCGGATTTAGGACTAAATTTGGATGTTCGAAGTACCGATTCTACATCAACAATATTCTTATTCTTCAGCGGACTCAGATTCTCAACTTCTTTCGCCTCATCCTTCTTCAAATCGAAGCTAGTTTCTACCTTATGAATTTCGATGTCTTCGCTTGTTTCCGAATGGTCTGAAGAGTGTCCGTTTATTGTTGAAACCTTTGGCCCCTTTTCGAAATCAGGAGTCAGTATTTTCATTTCGTTTTCACTGATTTCTTCTTCTTCTATTTCATCTCCTTTGTAAACTGAAGCCTCAGTCTTTTTGATCACTTCTTCTTCGTCAGATTGTTCGAAAGCTTCTGAGGAATTCTCAACCGATCCAGATTGCATTTTTTAAGCAGTTACACATTTTATCACGTTAGGATTGGTTCAATGAAATTTAATCAACTCTTTCCTTTTACATGAAGTTCACTTATATAAAATAGATTTGGTAACTTTCCTGAAAAAAATATTCCAAAATATTAGTTATTACAATAAATTTACACAAGGACACAAAAAAGTACAACTCCTTGATAAAAAATCTTCAATCATTCACTTTTAAAGGTGAAAATAATTAGAGAGTGATAGGTACAATAATCACTACTATCTGTATACTGATAAGCACATCCTCTGATATAGACTGTGTACTGTGTAATACACACGCTGTGTAGACTGTATAGTACACATACTGTGTAGACTATATAGTACACACTCACTGTGTAGACTGTATACTACACACACACTGTGTAGACTGTGTAGTACACACACTGCGTATACTGTATAGTACACATACTGTGTAGACTGTATAGTACACACTGTGTAGACTGTATAGTACACACTATGTAGACTGTATACTACACACTGTGTAGACTGTATAGTACACACTGCGTATACTGTATAGTACACATACTGTGTAGACTGTATAGTACACACTGTGTAGACTGTGTAGTACACACACTGCGTATACTGTATAGTACACACTGTGTAGACTGTGTAGTACACACACTGCGTATACTGTATAGTACACACTGTGTAGACTATATACTACACACACACTGTGTAGACTGTATAGTACACACACTGCGTATACTGTATAGTACACATACTGTGTAGACTATATACTACACACACTGCGTATACTGTATAGTACACATACTGTGTAGACTATATACTACACACACACTGTGTAGACTGTGTAGTACACACACTGTGTATACTGTATAGTACACAGCTGTGTAGACTGTATAGTACACACACTGTGTAGACTGTATAGTACACATATTGTGTATACTGTATAGTACACACACTGTGTAGACTGTATAGTACACATACTGTGTATACTGTATAGTACACATACTGTGTAGACTGTATAGTACAAACTCACAATAGATATCATAGATAGATATGATATCTTACTCACAATAGATATCATAGATAGATAAGATATCTTACTCACAATAGATATCATAGATAGATATGATATCTTACTCACAATAGATATCATAGATAGATATGATATCATACTCACAATAAATATCATAGATAGATATGATATCGTACTCACAATAGATATTATAGATAGATATGATATCTTACTCACAATAGATATCATAGATATATATGATATCTTACTCACAATAGATATCATAGATATATATGATATCTTACTCACAATAGATATCATCGATAGATGTGATATCTTACTCACAATAGATATCATAGATATATATGATATCTTACTCACAATAGATATCATAGATATATATGATATCTTACTCACAATAGATATCATAGATATATATGATATCTTACTCACAGTAGATATCATAGATAGATATGATATCTTACTCACAATAGATATCATAGACATATATGTTATCCTACTCACAGTAGATATCATAGATATATATGTTATCTTACTCACAGTAGATATATCTTATTTAAACTCATCAAATAGCATTAGTTAGTTTCAAGCAATTGTCTACCAATTACAATATCTTCATATCGCACTTTGAACCTCAAACTATAATCACACTCACATCCGGTACGATATATCTATTAGGATATATCTACTGTGATATATCTATTATGATATATCTACTGTGATATATCTATTATGATATATCTACTGTGATATATCTATTATGATATATCTACTGTGATATATCTATTATGATATATCTACTGTGATATATCTACATATTACGATATATCTATTAGGATTTATCTACTGTGATATATCTACTGTGATATATCTATTAGGATATATCTACTGTGATATATCTATTAGGATATATCTACTGTGATATATCTATTATGATATATCTACTGTGATATATCTATTATGATATATCTACTGTGATATATCTATTATGATATATCTACTGTGATATATCTACATATTAAGATATATCTATTAGGATTTATCTACTGTGATATATCTACTGTGATATATCTATTAGGATATATCTACTGTGATATATCTATTAGGATATATCTACTGTGATATATCTATTAGGATATATCTACTGTGATATATCTATTATGATATATCTGCTGTGATATATCTATTAGGATATGTCTACTGTGATATATCTATTAGGATATATCTACTGTGATATATCTATTACGATATATCTATTAGGATATATCTATTGTGATATATCTATTACGATATATCTACTGTGATATATCTATTATGATATATCTACTCTACTGTGATATATCTATTATGATATATCTACTGTGCTATATCTATTAGGATATATCTATTACGATACATCTACTGTGATATATCTATTACGATATATCTACTGTGATATATCTATTATGATATATATCTACTTTACTGTGATATATCTATTATGATATGTCTACTGTGCTATATCTATTAGGATATATCTACTGTGATATATCTATTACGATATATCTACTGTGATATATCTATTATGATATATCTACTGTGATATATCTATTATGATATATCTACTGTGATATATCTACATATTACGATATATCTATTAGGATTTATCTACTGTGATATATCTGCTGTGATATATCTATTAGGATATATCTACTGTGATATATCTATTAGGATATATCTACTGTGATATATCTATTAGGATATATCTACTGTGATATATCTATTAGGATTTATCTACTGTGATATATCTATTATGATATATCTACTGTGATATATCTATTATGATATATCTACTGTGATATATCTATTAGGATATATCTACTGTGATATATCTATTACGATATATCTACTGTGATATATTAGGATATATCTACTGTGATATATCTATTAGGATACATCTACTGTGATATATCTATTACGATTTATCTATTAGGATATATCTACTGTGATATATCTATTAGGATATATCTATTAGGATTTATCTACTGTGATATATCTATTATGATATATCTACTGTGATATATCTATTACGATATATCTACTGTGATATATTAGGATATATCTACTGTGATATATCTATTAGGATACATCTACTGTGATATATCTATTACGATTTATCTATTAGGATATATATACTGTGATATATCTATTAGGATATATCTATTAGGATTTATCTACTGTGATATATCTATTAGGATATATCTACTGTGATATATCTATTAGGATACATCTACTGTGATATATCTATTACGATATATCTACTGTGATATATCTATTACGATATATCTACTGTGATATATCTATTACGATATATCTACTGTGATATATCTATTAGGATATATCTACTGTGATATATCTATTACGATATATCTACTGTGATATATCTATTACGATATATCTACTGTGATATATCTATTAGGATATATCTACTGTGATATATCTATTAGGATATATCTACTGAGATATATCTATTACGATATATCTACTGTGATATATCTATTACGATATATCTACTGTGATATATCTATTACGATATATCTACTGTGATATATCTATTACGATATATCTACTGTGCTATATCTATTAGGATATATCTACTGTGATATATCTATTACGATATATCTACTGTGGTATATCTATTATGATATATCTACTGTGATATATCCATTATGATATATCTACTGTGATATATCTACATATTACGATATATCTATTAGGATTTATCTACTGTGATATATCTGCTGTGATATATCTATTAGGATATATCTACTGTGATATATCTATTAGGATATATCTACTGTGATATATCTATTAGGATTTATCTACTGTGATATATCTATTATGATATATCTACTGTGATATATCTATTATGATATATCTACTGTGATATATCTATTAGGATATATCTACTGTGATATATCTATTACGATATATCTACTGTGATATATTAGGATATATCTACTGTGATATATCTATTAGGATACATCTACTGTGATATATCTATTACGATTTATCTATTAGGATATATCTACTGTGATATATCTATTAGGATATATCTATTAGGATTTATCTACTGTGATATATCTATTATGATATATCTACTGTGATATATTAGGATATATCTACTGTGATATATCTATTAGGATACATCTACTGTGATATATCTATTACGATTTATCTATTAGGATATATATACTGTGATATATCTATTAGGATATATCTATTAGGATTTATCTACTGTGATATATCTATTAGGATATATCTACTGTGATATATCTATTAGGATACATCTACTGTGATATATCTATTATGATATATCTACTGTGATATATCTATTATGATATATCTACTGTGATATATCTATTATGATATATCTACTGTGATATATCTATTACGATATATCTACTGTGATATATCTATTACGATATATCTACTGTGATATATATATTACGATATATCTACTGAGATATATCTATTTTGATATATCTACTGTGATATATCTATTACGATATATCTACTGAGATATATCTATTGTGATATATCTACTGTGATATATCTATTACGATATATCTACTGTGATATATCTATTACGATATATCTACTGTGATATATATATTACGATATATCTACTGTGATATATCTATTTTGATATATCTACTGTGATATATCTATTACGATATATCTACTGTGATATATCTATTAGGATATATCTACTGAGATATATCTATTACGATATATCTACTGTGATATATCTATTAGGATATATCTACTGTGATATATCTATTACGATATATCTACTGAGATATATCTATTACGATATATCTACTGTGATATATCTATTAGGATATATCTATTATGATATATCTATTATAAAACACATAAAGTACCCGTTTTATAATTCGAATAAGTTAATGAGGTAAGAATATTTTTTAAAAAGGAACTGAAAGTACCAAATACAGACAGGTGAATGTGTGTACATTAATTCACCTGCAGTTAAAGTTCTTAACAGGTGAGGTGAGATGTGGGAGCTTAGTTTCACATTCTCCTGTTTAAAAAGGGCCATACACACGTTAGAAAAATGTGACAACTTTTTGTATTAAAATTTTGACGCCTAACTTTCGTAATAATTCCGTAATTTAGGTTGAAATAATTTTCAAATAGTTCTGTGAGAGATAGATTTTACTAATTTAGGTTTAACTCTGAACTACACAGAGAAAAAAGTTTACTCATATTTAATGGGTCAACAATTTATGCTTTGAATCAATTTATTACGTGAGTTGGTTTGACTATATTCATGTTTTCATGTGTGTCAAAACAACTATGACGTGTGTGTCACCAAACATAGTTAATTCAAATCATTGTATGGATTGAATCAACTTACTATGAGAGTTGGAGTTATATTTCGGAAGTTTGAACATATGTTAAAACAACTAGGACATAGTGTGTTGAAGTAACTCACAAAGATTGTCATTTCAATGTATCTGGTGTATGAATTAACTTACTATGAGAGTTGACGCTACTTTTTCAAATTTAGGAGCGAGTTAAATCAACTATGACATAGTGTGTTATAGTAACCCACAAAGACTGTTAATCCAATGTATTCTGCAGTGTATGAATTAACTTACTATGAGAGTTGGCGCTACTTTTTTGTAAGTTTAGGTAAGAGTTAAAATAACTATGACATAGTGTGATAATGTAACCCACAAAGACTGTTAATCTTATTTATCTGGTGTATAAATTAACTTACTATGAGAGTTAGTGCTACATTTTTTTTGATTTTAGGTGTGAGTTCAATCAAATGAGTAAGTGGCAGCTTATGCTTTCCTAAAAGCTAATTTATTCGGATAACACTTTTCAGTTCAAATCTTGTTTCAAGTGTGTTACGTGTTGAATGTGAACGCTCCTCAATACCATTTTAGTTCAAGTGCAAACAATAGCGTTATATGCATTAAATAGTATTATCGCTGCCGATCGATTATTAATTAATTCCATTAATAAATTGATAAATGTCTGCCTAAATATTCTAAAATATTGGTGATTGATAGTTTGGTGGCTTTATATAGGTAGTTATTTGAAGAGCTGATTATCAGTATATAACTTTTATAATAATAAATTTTGATTACTGCCTTCCAGTTTGTAAACTGATATCCAAACTAATTTTCCTAAATTATTATATGTTAACTTATTTAAGCTTCATACCTACCTAGCTGTTTTTTTTTCAGTGTCAATACCTTCTACATGGGGTACGGTCAAGAGCCCCCCCCGGTCAAGAGCCCTCCCGGTCATGAGCCCCCCCCCCGGTCACGAGCCCCCCCGGTCATGAGCCCCCCTAGGTCATGAGCACCCCCGGTCACGAGCCCCCCCTCCCTGTTTTTTTAATACTTATTTACCTAGTTAAACAAATGAAGAATTACTTAGATAGAAATAACTGAGAGTTACTAATGTAGTTTGTTGTATCCGCTAGTTTGTTGTACTGCACACTTCATGATTGTTTAATGATCTGGCAGGGGGGTTCGGGGGCGGCACGCCCCCCGATATACATATATTTTATGTCTATTCAGTAATGAACTACAAAAGTGTCAATAAGGATTAAATAGTATAGGTAAATAAGGATTTAAAAACAGGGGGGCTCATGACCGGGGGGGCTCATGACCGGGGGGGCTCTTGACCGGGGGGCTTATGACCTAGGGGGGCTCATGACCGGGGGGGCTTATGACCTACACCCCTTCTACATAGGCTAGGCAGTTACTGCGCTGTCCTCAGAATAGGGTAAGTTCCAAATTATCAGGCGATTTCAAATTTTCGGTCACGTATGAAATATAGTATATAGCTACCTAATAGCTAATTAAAATGAAAGTTAATTTAATATAGTTTTTCTTACGCGACCGAAAATGTGGAGCCGTCCGATATTTCGGAACTTATCCTAGTATCTTAAGTAAAGTGGTCTGATAGTCTATATATTTTAAACTAGTTGGTGTACCTATAGGTAGGGTTACACAGCCAAATTCGGTTCTTTAATTTCTAATTGTGACCCTATTAAGAGAGTCTCAAAATCATTCTGAAATTAGTTTAGCTATATACTGAATTGTTGAACATCATAATTTAAGCTCAAGTTATGATAGGTTCTATTCATTTCACGAGTGCCTTGAAGTCATGATGGTTATTAATGTTTCTGAGATAAGAGACCGCAGTTAGTTAAAGTGCCGCAATTTACCTACTTGACCCTAGTTTTCTATGACTGGGAGAACTCCATCCAGGGAGGTAGTCGGAGGAGAACACCGTCCAGGGATTTAGCAGGGAAAACTCTAACCAGAGGTGAGCCTTTTGATATATTATACTTTCTTGGTATTTAATTAAAGTCTACATTATGAGTGTATAATGAACAAAATTATGAGGATTAGCTAGAAAAATCCATTGCATTTATTAGAGCTAAATTTATACTGCATCTGAAGATTTATAATTAGTTTAACATTTTATATAAATAATTTACCTATATGAAAGAATTCTCAGTTAATAATTCTTTTCATTTTTAATATATGGTTTTCTATATTTTCTGAATCTACTTTCAGATCTTGATGAAGAATTGATGAAGTAGATCAACGTCATCAACTATCGGAGTCCTCTTCAATTCCTTTGAATGGTTCAGGAACAATTATGCTAGGTCAAAGTAAGTATTTGAAAATATTAGATGATTTCTAAATATGTATTTGCAATATGATTAGCTCTTACTTTTTCATATGCTTTTAGGGATTCCAGACATGAAAAGAATATCGAAGCTGTCGCTATCTCATCACAAAAGGAAAAAGAGTAGGTGATGTTATTGATAATGTATATGAACGATACTGTGAATTTCTTTTCAATATATATTAATATACGAATCTCTTATTTCAGGAATTGGCAACCTACAGTCGTGAAAGAAAGTGACGAGAATTCAAATTAAACTTCTAAATAATAAATCTAAAACTTAAATGTTTATATTTCGTTTTCAATTTGACCTTGGTAATTCTATTAGCATATTTCAATATCAGTGCCTATGAGTAAGATGAATTGCACTAAAATATGGTTTAGAAGATAAAGGCTTTATCATTAATTTATTATTCATTAAGTTATAGTACAATTGCAGCATATCAAAGATTTATCAACTTTTGTAATCTAGCCTGGTTAATTAATTCATCTAGCCTACCTATTTATCACTACGTAAAGTTATTTATGTCATCTAACTACTTATTTATAAACTGATCTGATGAGATTACTTATTCAATCTAATCTATTAATTTACAACTGATAACCATATATCAATTCATAAGATCGAAAACATTTCAAAAAGCAAGGATAGGTCTAGGTGATCAATTATTTTTTAAAATTAAAATAGTATGCATATCTCAGAAGCAAAAGTAGAAAATAAATGTGAACATGTTAGATTTGGTCCTAGAAAATAAATAGTCTAATCTAATTGATACCGGGACCTAACTCGAGATTATAATTTAAGAGAGTAAATATAGTGACTGAAAAAGTCTTGTAAAAAGTCTGGCTACTGCTAACTAGACCGATATTTCAACCTACACTATAATAGTTGATATACATTTACTTAGTTTACAAGTAGTTGATATAACCAACACGAGAAGATGATATAACCTACACGAGTAGTTGATATCACCTATACGAGTAGTTAATGTAACCTACACGAGTAGTTGGTATAACCTACACGAGTAGTTGGTATAACCTACACGAGTAGTTGGTATAACCTACACGAGTAGTTGGTATAACCTACACGAGTAGTTAGTATAACCTACACGAGTAGTTGGTATAACCTACACAAGCAGTGGGTATAACCTACATGAGTAGTTGATATCACCTATACGAGTAGTTAATGTAACCTACACGAGTAGTTGGTATAACCTACACGAGTAGTTGGTATAACCTACACGAGTAGTTGGTATAACCTACACGAGTATTTGGTATAACCTACACGAGTAGTTGGTATAACACATAGGAGTGATTGGAGAAACATACACAAGTAGTTGATGTAACCTTGTTCTGTAGTTGTTTTAACCATTACATATAATTGGTTCAACCATCACGAGTAGTTTTGACTATCACAGGTAGTTGTTGTGAACATCGGGAATTAAAAATAATCAACCCACATATGTGTTGTTTTAACCAACGTCAATTTAACTCATATTAAATAGTACCTGCAACTCACCACGTAGGTAGGCGCACAGATAAACCATAAATTTTAGTCAAAACAAATCAAATATGATTTGATTCAACTAATCTTTTCTCTGTGTGTACGGTACTCTGAACTACGGTACTCTGAACTACGGTACTCTGAACTACGGTACTCTGAACTACGGAACTCTGTACTACGGTACTCTGTACTTTGGTACTCTGTACTTTGGTACTCTGTACTTTGGTACTCTGTACTTTGGTACTCTGTACTTTGGTACTCTGTACTTTGGTACTCTGTACTTTGGTACTCTGTACTTTGGTACTCTGTACTTTGGTACTCTGTACTTTGGTACTCTGTACTTTGGTACTCTGTACTTTGGTACTCTGTACTTTGGTACTCTGTACTTTGGTACTCTGTACTTTGGTACTCTGTACTTTGGTACTCTGTACTTTGGTACTCTGTACTTTGGTACTCTGTACTTTGGTACTCTGTACTTTGGTACTCTGTACTTTGGTACTCTGTACTTTGGTACTCTGTACTTTGGTACTCTGTACTTTGGTACTCTGTACTTTGGTACTCTGTACTTTGGTACTCTGTACTTTGGTACTCTGTACTACGGTACTCTGAACTACGGTACTCTGAACTACGGTACTCTGAACTACTGTACTCTGTACTTTGGTACTCTGAACTACGGTACTCTGAACTACTGTACTCTGTACTTTGGTACTCTGTACTTTGGTACTCTGTACTTTGGTACTCTGTACTTTGGTACTCTGTACTTTGGTACTCTGTACTTTGGTACTCTGTATTTTGGTACTCTTTACTTTGGTACTCTGTACTTTGGTACTCTGTACTCTGGTACTCTGTACTTTGGTACTCTGTACTTTGGTACTCTGTACTTTGGTACTCTGAACTACGGTACTCTGAACTACTGTACTCTGTACTTTGGTACTCTGTACTTTGGTACTCTGTACTTTGGTACTCTGTACTTTGGTACTCTGTACTTTGGTACTCTGTACTTTGGTACTCTGTACTTTGGTACTCTGTACTTTGGTACTCTGTACTTTGGTACTCTGTACTTTGGTACTCTGTACTTTGGTACTCTGTACTTTGGTACTCTGTACTTTGGTACTCTGTACTTTGGTACTCTGTACTTTGGTACTCTGTACTTTGGTACTCTGTACTTTGGTACTCTGTACTTTGGTACTCTGTACTTTGGTACTCTGTACTTTGGTACTCTGTACTTTGGTACTCTGTACTTTGGTACTCTGTACTTTGGTACTCTGTACTTTGTTACTCTGTACTTTGGTACTCTGTACTTTGGTACTCTGTACTTTGGTACTCTGTACTTTGGTACTCTGTACTTTGGTACTCTGTACTTTGGTACTCTGTACTTTGGTACTCTGTACTTTGGTACTCTGTACTTTGGTACTCTGTACTTTGGTACTCTGTACTTTGGTACTCTGTACTTTGGTACTCTGTACTTTGGTACTCTGTACTTTGGTACTCTGTACTTTGGTACTCTGTACTTTGGTACTCTGTACTTTGGTACTCTGTACTTTGGTACTCTGTACTTTGGTACTCTGTACTTTGGTACTCTGTACTTTGGTACTCTGTACTTTGGTACTCTGTACTTTGGTACTCTGTACTTTGGTACTCTGTACTTTGGTACTCTGTACTTTGGTACTCTGTACTTTGGTACTCTGTACTTTGGTACTCTGTACTCTGGTACTCTGTACTCTGGTACTCTGTACTTTGGTACTCTGTACTTTGGTACTCTGTACTTTGGTACTCTGTACTTTGGTACTCTGTACTTTGGTACTCTGTACTTTGGTACTCTGTACTTTGGTACTCTGTACTTTGGTACTCTGTACTTTGGTACTCTGTACCTTGGTACTCTGTACCTTGGTACTCTGTACCTTGGTACTCTGTACTTTGGTACTCTGTACTTTGGTACTCAATAATAATTCGATCCAATGAAAAATATCGCATTAGTTTTTTTGAGGTAAGCTGCCTCCCTTCATATTACGACGGCATATTTCATTTAGTTACATTTCATGGTGATTCTTCTTGTTAAATGAAAATAAAAAAATTGTTGCATATCATCATTACCTTTGCAAAAATTTGACGAGTCTAATATATCTGTACTCTTTCATATATTAGAACACATGTGTACAGTTACATTGATTGTGTACGATTAGGATTTAATTCTTTGAAAAATAAAGCACTACCTTTCCATTGTTTTCTATGCTTTATATCACATATATTACATAAATATCATACAATTTTTCGTCTTTTCATGATAAGATTAATTTATGGAATAAAGGGTTTAACCATGTAACAAGTATATTTAACCATGTAACAAGTATATTTAACCAAGTAACAAGTATATTTAACCAAGTAACAAGTATATTTAACCAAGTAACAAGTATATTTAACCAAGTAACAAGTATATTTAACCAAGTAACAAGTATATTTAACCATGTAACAAGTATATTTAATCAAGTAACAAGTATATTTAACCATGTAACAAGTATATTTAACCATGTAACAAGTATATTTAACCAAGTAACAAGTATATTTAACCATGTAACAAGTATATTTAACCAAGTAACAAGTATATTTAACCATGTAACAAGTATATTTAACCATGTAACAAGTATATTTAACCAAGTAACAAGTATATTTAACCATGTAACAAGTATATTTAACCATGTAACAAGTATATTTAACCAAGTAACAAGTATATTTAACCAAGTAACAAGTATATTTAACCAAGTAACAAGTATAGTTAACCAAGTAACAAGTATATTTAACCATGTAACAAGTATATTTAACCAAGTAACAAGTATATTTAACCATGTAACAAGTATATTTAACCAAGTAACAAGTATATTTAACCAAGAAACAAGTATATTTAACCAAGTAACAAGTATATTTAACCAAGTAACAAGTATATTTAACCATGTAACAAGTATATTTAACCAAGTAACAAGTATATTTAACCATGTAACAAGTATATTTAACCAAGTAACAAGTATATTTAACCGTGTAACAAGTATATTTAACCAAGTAACAAGTATATTTAACCATGTAACAAGTATATTTAACCATGTAACAAGTATATTTAACCAAGTAACAAGTATATTTAACCATGTAACAAGTATATTTAACCAAGTAACAAGTATATTTAACCAAGAAACAAGTATATTTAACCATGTAACAAGTATATTTAACCAAGTAACAAGTATATTTAACCATGTAACAAGTATATTTAACCATGTATCAAGTATATTTAACCATGTAACAAGTATATTTAACCAAGTAACAAGTATATTTAACCAAGTAACAAGTATATTTAACCATGTAACAAGTATATTTAACCAAGTAACAAGTATATTTAACCAAGTAACAAGTATATTTAACCAAGTAACAAGTATATTTAACCAAGTAACAAGTATATTTAACCATGTAACAAGTATATTTAACCAAGTAACAAGTATATTTAACCATGTAACAAGTATATTTAACCAAGTAACAAGTATAGTTAACCAAGTAACAAGTATATTTAACCATGTAACAAGTATATTTAACCAAGTAACAAGTATATTTAACCATGTAACAAGTATATTTAACCAAGTAACAAGTATATTTAACCATGTAACAAGTATATTTAACCAAGTAACAAGTATATTTAACCAAGTAACAAGTATATTTAACCAAGTAACAAGTATATTTAACCAAGAAACAAGTATATTTAACCATGTAACAAGTATATTTAACCAAGTAACAAGTATATTTAACCATGTAACAAGTATATTTAACCAAGTAACAAGTATATTTAACCAAGAAACAAGTATATTTAACCATGTAACAAGTATATTTAACCAAGTAACAAGTATATTTAACCATGTAACAAGTATATTTATTCAAGTAACAAGTATATTTAATCAAGTAACAAGTATATTTAACCAAGTAACAAGTATATTTAACCAAGAAACAAGTATATTTAACCAAGTAACAAGTTAATTTAACCAAGTAACAAGTATATTTAACCAAGTAACAAGTTAATTTAACCAAGTAACAAGTATATTTAACCAAGTAACAAGTATAGTTAACCAAGTAACAAGTATATTTAACCAATAACAAGTATATTTACCCAAGTAACAAGTATATTTAACCAAGTAACAAGTATATTTAACCAAGTAACAAGTATATTTAACCAAGTAACAAGAATAGTTAACCAAGTAACTGTGACAATCTTTTTAAATCTATCTATTTCTACTCGGAGACCACACTTGTGTACTAGTTTAACAACAATTATAATATTGAATGTCATTCACTCACCTCACACCTCACTTCACTTCACTCATCTCACTTCACTCACCTCACTTCACTCACCTCACTTCACTCACCTCACTTCACTCACCTCACTTCACTCACCTCACTTCACTCACCTCACTTCACTCACCTCACTTCACTCACCTCACTTCACTCACCTCACTTCACTCACCTCACTTCACTCACCTCACTTCACTCACCTCACTTCACTCACCTCACTTCACTCACCTCACTTCACTCACCTCACTTCACTCACCTCACTTCACTCACCTCACTTCACTCAACTCACTTCACTCACCTCACTTCACTCACCTCACTTCACTCACCTCACTTCACTCACCTCACTTCACTCACCTCACTTCACTCACCTCACTTCACTCACCTCACTTCACTCACCTCACTTCACTCACCTCACTTCACTCACCTCACTTCACTCACCTCACTTCACTCACCTCACTTCACTCACCTCACTTCACTCACCTCACTTCACTCACCTCACTTCACTCACCTCACTTCACTCACCTCACTTCACTCACCTCACTTCACTCACCTCACTTCACTCACCTCACTTCACTCACCTCACTTCACTCACCTCACTTCACTCACCTCACTTCACTCACCTCACTTCACTCACCTCACTTCACTCACCTCACTTCACTCAACTCACTTCACTCAACTCACTTCACTCACCTCACTTCACTCACCTCACTTCACTCACCTCACTTCACTCACCTCACTTCACTCACCTCACTTCACTCACCTCACTTCACTCACCTCACTTCACTCACCTCACTTCACTCACCTCACTTCACTCACCTCACTTCACTCACCTCACTTCACTCACCTCACTTCACTCACCTCACTTCACTCACCTCACTTCACTCACCTCACTTCACTCACCTCACTTCACTCACCTCACTTCACTCACCTCACTTCACTCACCTCACTTCACTCACCTCACTTCACTCACCTCACTTCACTCACCTCACTTCACTCACCTCACTTCACTCACCTCACTTCACTCACCTCACTTCACTCACCTCACTTCACTCACCTTCTTACAGAGTAAATGAAACATTCTCCTCAAACTCCGTAGACTTTTCCTCCCTATCGCCATCTCATCTTCTCCTTTCATTTCTCCTCTCATTTACTCCTCTCATTTACTCTCTCATTTCCTCCTCTCATCTCCTCTCTCATTTCCTCCTCTCATCTCCTCTCTCATTTCTTCCTCTCTCATTTCCTCTCTCATTTCCTCCTCTCTCTCCTCCTCTTCTCCTCTCTCTCCTCTTAACTTCTCTCCCTCTAATGACGTCACACTACTTTTTTGCTGTCACTCTATTCACACACCATGGTACACACTTCCCTTCTTCTGTGTGTGTATTTATGTGTTGTGTGTGTAGGTGGAGGTGTGTGTGTAAATGTGTAGCTGTGTGCGTGTGTGTGTGTGTGTGTGGCGTGGGTGTGTGGTCAATATTACCCCACAGGGGGAGGGGGAGGGGTTACCTAGTTTGGGGGGAGAGCTCTTTGCTGAAACAAACGGGGGAGGGAGGGTAATGTCAAAGGTAATGCAAATGCATGCAATGCAGTAAATGAATTTTCATTGAATGCAGTAAATGAATTTTCATTGAATGCAGTAAATGAATTTTCATTGAATGCAGTAAATGAATTTTCATTGAATGCAGTAAATGAATTTTCATTGAATGCAGTAAATGAATTTTCATTGAATGCAGTAAATGAATTTTCATTGAATGCAGTAAATGAATTTTTATTGAATGCAGTAAATGAATTTTCATTGAATGCAGTAAATGAATTTTCATTGAATGCAGTAAATGAATTTTTATTGAATGCAGTAAATGAATTTTCATTGAATGCAGTAAATGAATTTTCATTGAATGCAGTAAATGAATTTTCATTGAATGCAGTAAATGAATTTTCATTGAATGCAGTAAATGAATTTTCATTGAATGCAGTAAATGAATTTTCATTGAATGCAGTAAATGAATTTTCATTGAATGCAGTAAATGAATTTTCATTGAATGCAGTAAATGTTATTGCATTGTATTCAATAGAAGCGGGACCCATTTTAATACCAGACCACGACTCAGTATTGTTACCAATGGTAATTAGACCGGGGTAAGTCTCAAGAAGTGTATCGTTGATCCTCGTGTAAATCATGTGTATACCATGTGGTAATTGCACATTGAAATCATGTGTATACCATGTGGTAATTGCACATTGAAATCATGTGTATACCATGTGGTAATTGCACATTGAAATCATGTGTATATCATGTGGTAATTGCACATTGAAATCATGTGTATACCATGTGGTAATTGCACATTGAAATCATGTGTATATCATGTATACTTTTTGGAAATGGATACCATATGTATTACACGTGTTTTTACATAGTAATATGGTTAATTACGTGTGGTTTACATATGTTATAAGTATTGTAATTGACACCTTGCCATGAATGTGGTTAATTACATTTGGTAAACACCTGTTATAAGTATGGTAATAGACATGTGGATATGATGTGGTCAATTTGACATGTATATAATATCTATTATATATAGTTTTTGCATTATGGTTTTAATAAGGAAATAACCATGTGTTAATTAGGTGTTTTTCAAATGGTTAGATTGTTTCAATGTGTATATCACTTATTTATATTGTAGTGCCAAATTAGAACCATTAAACCACATGTGTAACTATGTTTATGCAATGTGGAATAGTTTGCAATGTTACTTCTTATTTATAAATTTCATTTTCTATGAGTTATAGTGATAGAAATTGTATTTGAAGTTCGAAAACTAAGTCTATTGAACAGTGTTCCAGTATTTGTGTAAGAATTAGTATATGCTCTGTGATTATAGTTCAAAGTGTAGGGAATTTGTTATAGGTTTTAAAACTCTAACGCAGTTTAGATTAGTAATTACCTTCGTAATTTTGAGGAAGGTTATATTTTCATCGGAATTTATTTATTTATCATCTTGTTATTCGCTTAACTGAAAAAGTGTTCAACCAAATTGCCTGAAATTTGGTGAAACGATTAGTCCATGTCCAGTGACCTACTGCTAGTCTTATGGGAGTGACCCGGTCAAAGGTCAAGGTCACGGTTATTTATAACTCAAAAAGTATTGTACCATATTGCATGAAACTTGGTGGGACGATTGGTTATTATCCTGTTAGCAGTTTCCTTAATTTTGGGAGAGAACGGGTCAAAAAGAGGCGAAGGTATGCGCTCTACCGAGTGCACATAATCTAGTTAGTAAGAAATTTTGATTTATATAATTGAGTTACATTGAACAAACAGTAATTTTAGCTCTGTGAAATTTGTTTTGGCAATATAGGTATATGTTCCAAGTTATTGATTGATTTTACATTTTCGGACACGTTACAGAAAAATATAATAATTATAATTTAACTTATATTAAATAATGATTATATATAATGTAGATTCTTACAGGTCCGACAATATGGAACCATGCGGTAACTAGGAACAAACCCTAAAATGGAACATGTTGGATAACACTAAGTTTAAATCATCTTATTTGCAGCTTTTCATTATGACTTCAAAGAAGAAAAGAAAATCTCTTGAACAGAAGATATAAAAAATAAACCATGGTGAATCTCCGAATGAAATTGCCAAAGCTCTTTGCCTAATTAACAAGTTCACAGTCGATAACATTTTAAGAAGCAGAGGTAAATGTCAGAGGTAAAAAAGCAGAGGTAGAAATAAAATTATAATTTCTACATAGTCTAATTTATTTTATAGATAAAATACATTTAAAAACTGAGTAAAAACAGGGGAAGTTAAATATCCAGTCAATATGTACCCGTGCATATCATAGTTACACTCTTCATGTTCAATGCCCATCGTGTAAAAGTGGATACCAAACATATAAATAAAAAATAAACACACTACGGGTATTATTAGGATAGATTGCTAAATACAAGTCCATCTACACTATTGGCTTGACTGCTACAAATGTATCTTATCGACATGCTAATTTAATTGTCAACATGGAGGAGAAACAAATAGAATGGTTGGAAATTAAAAATAAGAAATTTGGTATAAAAACTAATTTCTGAACTGATTGCAACTAATAAAATAATCCATTGCATATTAAAAGTTTTTCACACATGTCAGTGATATGTCCGGTCCGGCTCCTCTCAGTGATTTTTTAGCACTGAGAGGAGCCGGTACTGTGTGAGAGTGTCCGTTGAAATTAAAGTAACGATGTATTATTTCACTGTCACTGAATCACTGAGAGGAGACAGACCTGATAGAACACTAAGGTGTGTTAACAAGCATTTAAAATAATAGTGTAAATTAAGTAAGCCATGCCTCATCTGAATGATTATAATATTGGTGTTTGTTGTAGTTACTGTGAAATAATCACTACAAACTTTAATAACTTCGAGACATGTCTCGCAATTATTACCAATTTTATAAAAGCGTGTGTAATAAAAGCGGGGCCTGACTGTAAATGCTGGTGCATTGAATAACGATACTGAATTGTATATATTATATCACTCATTGAATGGTAAATGTATGTGCAATAGAATTAACATCTATAGATCACAGGACAGAAATGTCCCTGATAAACCTCATTGATGAAGGACAATGAAGTATACTATTCAAATGATACTCATTATTATAAGGCTATGTAATAAAAACAATGAAATGAACATTTATAATAATTGTTACTGATTTGAGAGAGATAATCACCACATATTTGGAGGATAAGTTACAGATAATCACCACATATTTGGAGGATAAGTTAAAGATAATCACCACATATTTGGAGGATAAGTTACAGATAATCACCACATATTTGGAGGATAAGTTAAAGATAATCACCACATATTTGGAGGATAAGTTAAAGATAATCACCACATATTTGGAGGATAAGTTAAAGATAATCACCACATATTTGGAGGATAAGTTACAGATAATCACCACATATTAGGAGGATGAGTTACAGATAATCACCACATATTTGGAGGATAAGTTACAGATAATCACCACATATTTGGAGGATAAGTGTACTGTATAATCTGTTCACTGTACAATTTGTTCACTGTATACATAAACTATTTATTTTTATGATGAGTTAATTTGAAGAGAAACAAACATAAGTAAATACAATAACAAACAGCCCCAAATTTTTATACTACTAGAGTATAAAAATATAATAATGTTTAGTTTTTACAAATATAGTGATGTTTAGAGTAGAATTTATTTTAGAATTTTATATTAAGATACGTAGATACGCAGAAATAAAACAATATATGCAGAAATAAAACAATATATGCAGAAATGAAACAATATATGCAGAAATAAAACAATATATGCAGAAATGAAACAATATATGCAGAAATGAAACAATATATGCAGAAATGAAACAATATATGCAGAAATGAAACAATATATGTAGAAATGAAACAATATATGCAGAAATAAAACAATATATGCAGAAATGAAACAATATATGCAGAAATGAAACAATATATGCAGAAATGAAACAATATATGCAGAAATGAAACAATATATGCAGAAATAAAACAATATATGCAGAAATAAAACAAAATACGCAGAAATAAAACAATATACGCAGAAATGAAATAATATATGCAGAAATGAAACAACATACGCAGAAATAAAACAATAGACGCAGAAATGAAACAATATATACAGAAATGAAACAATATACGCAGAAATGAAACAATATATGCAGAAATGAAACAATATATACAGAAATGAAACAACATACGCAGAAATAAAACAATATACGCAGAAATGAAACAATATATACAGAAATGAAACAATATACGCAGAAATGAAACAATATATACAGAAATGAAACAACATACGCAGAAATAAAACAATATACGCAGAAATGAAACAATATATACAGAAATGAAACAATATACGCAGAAATAAAACAATATACGCAGAAATGAAACAATATATACAGAAATGAAGCAATATACGCAGAAATGAAACAATATATGCAGAAATGAAACAATATACGCAGAAATGAAACAATATATACAGAAATGAAGCAATATACGCAGAAATGAAACAATATATACAGTAATGAAACAATATACGCAGAAATAAAACAATATACGCAGAAATGAAACAATATATACAGAAATGAAGCAATATACGCAGAAATGAAACAATATATACAGAAATGAAACAATATACGCAGAAATAAAACAATATACGCAGAAATGAAACAATATATACAGAAATGAAGCAATATACGCAGAAATGAAACAATATATACAGAAATGAAGCAATATACGCAGAAATGAAACAATATATGCAGAAATGAAACAATATATTTTTTGAGATGCCGTTCACTATTGAGAATAACATCTTGTGTGTTGTTGTATACAAAGTCAGAAAGAATGTGAATAGTAGGAAGAGATTTACACAAAGATTTGGTAGAAAAGTAACTCCAAGTGTGGAGATTGTTTTAAATCCAACTGAATTCAAATCGAACCACTATAAAGGAAGTTACTAAAGTTTTAAATGTGAAGCACTACCATTAAACACCCTGTATAATAATGCTTATTACATATAAATATAATAGCTTATTTGTACAGTTGTGAGTATTTAGGAGCAAACGCACTAACACCTCAAATCTTCTTAAATAGTTTACTTTGTAGTAATTTGAAGACACTTTCCAACAATGATTTAACATCTGTAAGCATTTAACAACATCTGTGAGGTGCAACACAACCCATCATTGCAACACACCCCATCATTGCAAAACACCCCATCATTGCAAAACACCCCATCATTGCAACACACCCCATCATTGCAACACACCCCATCATTGCAACACAACCCATCAGTGCAACACAACCCATCATTGCAACACAACCCATCATTGCAACACAACCCATCATTGCAACACAACCCATCATTGCAACACACCCCATCATTGCAACACAACCCATCATTGCAACACAACCCATCATTGCAACAAACCCCATCATTGCAATACACCCCATCATTGCAACACACCCCATCATTGCAACACACCCCATCATTGCAACACACCCCATCATTGCAATACACCCCATCATTGCAACACACCCCATCATTGCAACACACCCCATCATTGCAACACAACCCATCAGTGCAACACAACCCATCATTGCAACACAACCCATCATTGCAACACACCCCATCATTGCAACACAACCCATCATTGCAACACAACCCATCATTGCAACAAACCCCATCATTGCAACACACCCCATCATTGCAACACACCCCATCATTGCAATACACCCCATCATTGCAACACACCCCATCATTGCAACACACCCCATCATTGCAACACACCCCATCATTGCAACACACCCCATCATTGCAACACACCCCATCAGTGCAACACAACCCATCATTGCAACACAACCCATCATTGCAACACACCCCATCATTGCAACACACCCCATCATTGCAACACACCCCATCATTGCAACACACCCCATCAGTGCAACACACCACTCTTTCTTTCCACCCAAACTGTGAGAATGAAGAGGAAAAGAATTACATGTTTTTACAAAAAATTCCCCTAATTAAAAAACTAATTAATTGTTTCTGAACTTTTGAGGCTAGCACCAACAAAATGAATTTTAAAATAACAACTTAGTTTAACAGATTATGAAAAGCTAATCATTTGAGTAGGTAGCTTATCATTAGAGTGGGTAGCTTATCATTAGAGTGGATAGCTTATCATTAGAGTGGGTAGCTTATCATTAGAGTGGGTAGCTTATCATTAGAGTAGGTAGCTTATCATTAGAGTGGGTAGCTTATCATTAGAGTAGGTAGCTTATCATTAGAGTGGGTAGCTTATCATTAGAGTAGGTAGCTTATCATTAGAGTGGGTAGCTTATCATTAGAGTAGGTAGCTTATCATTAGAGTGGGTAGCTTATCATTAGAGTGGGTAGCTTATCATTAGAGTGGGTAGCTTATCATTAGAGTAGGTAGCTTATCATTAGAGTGGGTAGCTTATCATTAGAGTAGGTAGCTTATCATTAGAGTGGGTAGCTTATCATTAGAGTGGGTAGCTTATCATTAGAGTGGATAGCTTATCATTAGAGTGGGTAGCTTATCATTAGAGTAGGTAGCTTATCATTATAGTGGATAGCTTTTCATTAGAGTGCATAGCTTATCATTAGAGTAGGTAGCTTATCATTAGAGTGGGTAGCTTATCATTAGAGTGGGTAGCTTATCATTAGAGTGGGTAGCTTATCATTAGAGTGGGTAGCTTATCATTAGAGTGGATAGCTTATCATTATAGTGGATAGCTTTTCATTAGAGTGCATAGCTTATCATTAGAGTGGGTAGCTTATCATTAGAGTGGGTAGCTTATCATTAGAGTGGATAGCTTATCATTAGAGTGGGTAGCTTATCATTAGAGTGGATAGCTTATCATTAGAGTGGGTAGCTTATCATTAGAGTGGGTAGCTTATCATTAGAGTGGATAGTTTATCATTAGAGTGGGTAGCTTATCATTAGAGTGGATAGCTTATCATTAGAGTGGGTAGCTTATCATTAGAGTGGATAGCTTATCATTAGAGTGGGTAGCTTATCATTAGAGTAGGTAGCTTATCATTATAGTGGATAGCTTTTCATTAGAGTGCATAGCTTATCATTAGAGTAGGTAGCTTATCATTAGAGTGGGTAGCTTATCATTAGAGTGGGTAGCTTATCATTAGAGTGGGTAGCTTATCATTAGAGTGGGTAGCTTATCATTAGAGTGGATAGCTTATCATTATAGTGGATAGCTTTTCATTAGAGTGCATAGCTTATCATTAGAGTGGGTAGCTTATCATTAGAGTGGGTAGCTTATCATTAGAGTGGATAGCTTATCATTAGAGTAGGTAGCTTATCATTAGAGTAGGTAGCTTATCATTAGAGTGGATAGCTTATCATTAGAGTGGATAGCTTATCATTAGAGTGGGTAGCTTATCATTAGAGTAGGTAGCTTATCATTAGACTAGGTAGCTTATCATTAGAGTAGGTAGCTTATCATTAGAGTGGGTAGCTTATCATTAGAGTAGGTAGCTTATCATTAGAGTGGATAGCTTATCATTAGAGTAGGTAGCTTATCATTAGAGTGGGTAGCTTATCATTAGAGTGGGTAGCTTATCATTAGAGTAGGTAGCTTATCATTAGAGTGGATAGCTTATCATTAGAGTAGGTAGCTTATCATTAGAGTGGGTAGCTTATCATTAGAGTAGGTAGCTTATCATTAGAGTGGATAGCTTATCATTAGAGTGGGTAGCTTATCATTAGAGTGGGTAGCTTATTATTAGAGTGGGTAGCTTATCATTAGAGTGGGTAGCTTATCATTAGAGTGGGTAGCTTATCACTAGAGTGGGTAGCTTATCATTAGAGTGGGTAGCTTATCATTAGAGTGGGTAGCTTATCATTAGAGTGGGTAGCTTATCATTAGAGTAGGTAGCTTATCATTAGAGTAGGTAGCTTATCACTAGAGTGGGTAGCTTATCATTAGAGTGGGTAGCTTATCATTAGAGTGGATAGCTTATCATTAGAGTGGATAGCTTATCATTAGAGTGGATAGCTTATCATTAGAGTAGGTAGCTTATCATTAGAGTAGGTAGCTTATCACTAGAGTGGGTAGCTTATCATTAGAGTGGGTAGCTTATCATTAGAGTAGGTAGCTTATCATTAGAGTAGGTAGCTTATCACTAGAGTGGGTAGCTTATCATTAGAGTGGGTAGCTTATCATTAGAGTGGGTAGCTTATCATTAGAGTGGGTAGCTTATCATTAGAGTAGGTAGCTTATCATTAGAGTAGGTAGCAATGAATATTTAGCAATTGACTAAAGGTTAAATAGTTTACAGTTCATGCCAGATGGGCTATACATTAAGATGGGCCCAAAAATATGGGTTTCGGACAAACTTCAGAATCTTCATATGGAATACATAGTTATAATAAGTTGATACGTTGTGACATAGCATTTCATTTTACAGGCCATTTCTGATTTTCTACGAGATATTAGAAAATTGCATTTTGTTTTTATATTTTGGAAGGGGTGAAATTAGTCAGTACGTTTTAAAAGAATAAGACATGCCAAATTACTGATCAATTTGTGATATTTTTGAGTCACCCCAAGCCATTTTTTTGCAAGATATGTTACTATTTTATATTTTCCCTACAAATAGTTTGTAGAGTAATTACATTGTTATTGTGATATGAGAGAAGTAATTTAACTTCCAGGATAACTTTGTGAATGGTATTGTTTTCATATTTAAGAACATTTAACAATTTTTTCGCATTACAAAAATTCCTAACTAATTCGGACTTTAGCAATTGAATATTATTAACCCATGCAATTCGCTTTTTCAAACTTTTTGGTCTAGTATTCAATTAATAATGTTTTCCATCAATTTTTGCATATAATTGTCCTTATTCAGTTCTTAATTGTTGTGGACCAGATCTCCATAAGTGTGGAGCACCACACCGACTACAGTTCCAGCGGTGCCTAAAATTCGAACAATTTGGAGGGGTGGGGGCAACTGTAAACATTGTCGTACTGGTCTGATTTTCCGGCACAGACACCAAAAGAGTTCTTCTCAAGCTATCTTCCTATTCTAAATGATAATAAATTCCACTTTATGATTTACTTGGCAAAATATAGTAAACAGCATGAAAAATATTACTTTTTGAAATTTTCATTGGGGGCAACTGTTAATCATGTCAGAATTCACTCAAATTTCAGCTTATGTATCTTTATCAATTTTGTTATACATATATATTCTCCTTCCATCAGTAATATCTGAATGTTATTTTTTGGCCCACCCTCTTAGATAGGTACAACTCATAAATAGGCTGGGTACTGCCTCCAAAATAATGATATAATATTTGCTGTGTAGTCACTCTATTTTATTTTCATGTTACTAGTGAGATAGTTGCAGGTGTTAGGAACACAAATGTTAACAGGTGGATAGCACCTGTGGTGATGGGTATGTTTTAACTTACCGAACGATTCCACTTTTCGATTATATAAGCCTTTTTATAACTCGTTATTTTAATTTGTATCCATGATACCTGCAGGTTTCATGGATACTAAATAAAACAGAGAGTCAAATTAAATATTATTTTTTAATTTGATTGGAATGTGGAATCGATCAATAACTCAGATTTTACCCACAACACACCTGCTATTCACCTGTCCTTAACAGCTGTACATCACTACCAACATACGTTATAGAGGCCAAAGTATAAGGGTCAGTAGAGGCCAAAGTATAAGGGTCAGTAGATGTCAAAGTATAAGGGTCAGTAGAGGTCAAAGTATAAGGGTCAGTAGAGGTCAAAGTATAAGGGTCAGTAGAGGTCAAAGTATAAGGGTCAGTAGAGGCCAAAGTATAAGGGTCAGTAGATGTCAAAGTATAAGGGTCAGTAGAGATCAAAGTATAAGGGTCAGTAGAGGTCAAAGTATAAGGGTCAGTAGAGGTCAAAGTATAAGGGTCAGTAGAGGTCAAAGTATAAGGGTCAGTAGAGGTCAAAGTATAAGGGTCAGTAGAGGCCAAAGTATAAGGGTCAGTAGAGATCAAAGTATAAGGGTCAGTAGAGATCAAAGTATAAGGGTCAGTAGAGATCAAAGTATAAGGGTCAGTAGAGGTCAAAGTATAAGGGTCAGTAGAGGTCAAAGTATAAGGGTCAGTAGAGGCCAAAGTATAAGGGTCAGTAGAGGCCAAAGTATAAGGGTCAGTAGAGATCAAAGTATAAGGGTCAGTAGAGATCAAAGTATAAGGGTCAGTAGAGATCAAAGTATAAGGGTCAGTAGAGGTCAAAGTATAAGGGTCAGTAGAGGTCAAAGTATAAGGTCAGTAGAGGTCAAAGTATAAGGGTCAGTAGAGGCCAAAGTATAAGGGTCAGTAGAGGCCAAAGTATAAGGGTCAGTAGAGATCAAAGTATAAGGGTCAGTAGAGGTCAAAGTATAAGGGTCAGTAGAGGTCAAAGTATAAGGTCAGTAGAGGTCAAAGTATAAGGGTCAGTAGAGGCCAAAGTATAAGGGTCAGTAGAGGCCAAAGTATAAGGGTCAGTAGAGATCAAAGTATAAGGGTCAGTAGAGATCAAAGTATAAGGGTCAGTAGAGGTCAAAGTATAAGGGTCAGTAGAGGTCAAAGTATAAGGGTCAGTAGAGGCCAAAGTATAAGGGTCAGTAGAGGCCAAAGTATAAGGGTCAGTAGAGATCAAAGTATAAGGGTCAGTAGAGATCAAAGTATAAGGGTCAGTAGAGATCAAAGTATAAGGGTCAGTAGAGGTCAAAGTATAAGGGTCAGTAGAGGTCAAAGTATAAGGTCAGTAGAGGTCAAAGTATAAGGGTCAGTAGAGGCCAAAGTATAAGGGTCAGTAGAGGCCAAAGTATAAGGGTCAGTATGGCCCAGTAACACAAGTTAATGGTGCCCATGTAGGCACTAGAAAATGGGCCAACATGGTGACAGCATGGGCTGTTATGTTGAAACCATCTTAGCCCAAGATGTTGCCAATATGTTAATGAAATTTCAGCCAGATAATGTTGATAGGCTGTATATTAATCAGATTGGGCCAATATGACAATTCAATGGGGGGGTGGATTCGCCACATAGAACCAACCTACTCAAAAGATAACATTCGATGAAAATAGAAAACCACATTGGCACCATGCTATTTCTAGGCTACTTTTCAGTCTGCCATCTCTTGCCCATGTTGGGACAATGTATCATGGTTGCTTGGGAACTGCCCAAAGTATAAGGGTCAGTGCAGCTTTAATATAAGGGGCAGTAAAAACGTGTGCATTAAAATATTTTTTATTGGATAATTGCGAACTGTATGTTGATGAAAAACGTAGTGCCATTGGTTAGATATGTATAATACCTAGCTATCACTAGTAATTATTATTAGAGTTTATTTAAACTCTGCGTTGAAGGTTTTGTTCAGATATCAAGCTTTCGAATAGAAAGATTTCTATTCATCATCAGGAGAAGGGTGGAAACCTAGACCTGACAATGAATTTTATGACCAATGGTGGTATGTTGGATACCGTCTTTATATTTAAGCTATATATCCTAAAGTTTATTAATATTAATTAACAATCTATTTAATATTGAGATATGAGACAAAGAATTAGAAAATTTGTTGCTATCTTAGCTATTGCTTACTACATTAATTCTCTAGAATATTTTTATTTTCTTTACTTTCTGTTACAAAATCAAGTGTGTTTTATTGTTTTCAGGTGTCTCCTTTTTTCTATGTATGTTCTTTATTCCTATGTATCTTCTCTATTCCTATGCGTTATTTGTTGCTATACTTGTGTCCTCTTGATCCAAATGTGTGTCCTCTTGATCCTAAGTGTGTCTTGTTGATCAGGAGTGTGTCCTGTTGATCCTATGTGTGTCCTGTAGATCCTAAGTGTTTCCTGTAGATCCTAAGTGTGTCCTGTTGATCCTAAGTGTGTCCTGTTGATCTAGTAATTATGATCTAGTAATTATCTAGTAAGTACAATAAGCATTTATTGAGTTAGCAACACATGGGTCAGGTAGATCATATGTGATCTTCTTTAGATAGATCATATGTGAACATCTCTAGGTAGATCATATGTGTTTTTTTTAGGTAGATCATATGTGAACATCTCTAGGTAGATCATATGTGTTTTTTTAGGTAGATCATATGTGAACATCTCTAGGTAGATCATATGTGTTCTTTTTAGGTAGATCACATGTGTTTTAGGTAGATAATGTGTGTTTTTATGTAGATCATATGTGACTTATGTAGATCATATGTGACTTATGTTGATCATATGTGACTTATGTAGATCATATGTGACTTATGTTAATCATATGTGACTTATGTAGATCATATGTGACTTATGTTGATCATATGTGACTTATGTAGATCATATGTGACTTATGTTAATCATATGTGACTTATGTAGATCATATGTGACTTATGTTGATCATATGTGTTTTAGGTAGATCATATATGTTTTAGGTAGATCATGTATGTTTTAGGGGGTCATATAATGTTAATCTTTCACGTTTTCTTGAATTTAATTGTCTGCAGAATATATAGTTTCATCAAATTTAAATAACGTATTAAATTTACTCCATGTGTGATAAATTTTTTAGTATATAGTTTATATTTTCATTTTTCTCTAATCATATAAATAAGTGCCCGATGAATGTGTAATTTCAAATTGAAAAGGTCAAAGACCTTAACTTTGACCCGATCGCTTCCAAAATCTAATTAAATGGTTCCTGGATAATGACCAACTGTCCCACAAATTTTCTAGCAATTTAGTTGAATAATTTTAGAGCTTTGCAAATAACTAGATTTTAATTACTTCATCATAGAAATAAATTAATGCCCATCAAAACATAACCTTCTGCAATTTTGCGAAGATAACCAACACTAGTTTCTGTAAATGTATTTTTCTGATACAGTAATCAATTGGTAGATAGTGGTACGTCATGGTATATTACAAACAGGGAAAAACGCTAACTATTAACTAGATATAATTGATATAAAACCTGTAGATTAGATTAGTTTTCTTATCAGATGTTAAATACCTTTAAACACTAACAGTCGACTTTGATACAGTGAATATTTCACATCAAATAATAGTGAAAAGTTTATCAGAAACCTGAGAATGAATAATATAATGAATAATAATATAATATTATGAATAATAATATAATATAATGAATAATAAATAATAATAAATAATTTTATTCACCGTCCTACACCGTATACATAGTTACCTAGTGAGTTAATCTTCAAGATAGAATTTGATAGCAATTCACGCATCAAGACTTAGGAGTTAGTGGTCCAATCGGTCCATTAACATAACCATCTGCAATTGTTAAGGTAGAAGAGTAGGTTAGGTGGGGGTGACAAGTCACTTTTTTTGCTACATAGCTCTCGTCAATGGTTAATAGCACAATCTATTAACAAGAGCATATCAATTAGTTTTTTCTTACAATTCCCTATCAATATGATAGTTTTAAACCAATATGTGTTACTATAGCATCCCAAACTGCAACGGGTGCTATTTTTAACGTTTGCACATTAAAGTGAAGGACTTCGCGCTAAGATTTTAGGTACAAAACCGACCATTTTACTTATTGTCACTTACCTATAAACTTTCAATATGTTAATGACATAAAGATGTGTGTATATATATACACTGCGAACCGAAAGAGTTTGCAAGTGCACAAAATTGAATTATTTCAGACAGGAAAATAATAAAACTTTAAATAGATCTCATTTTTTAATATGAAAATGCATTAAGAAAACAAAAATTTCATATTTAAGTTATACAAAAATATATATCACAAGTTATTACGTAAATTCATTATTTCAGTGAAACGATACAGTATGCAAAACTCAAAAATCTAACTAAAAATAACAAAGAGTCTTCTTTTTTCTAATATTTGCACATTTTATCATGCACATTGATATTATAATAAATATGAAATATTTTCCCATTTATAATTCATGATATAATGGATTATCAAATTATTGAACTATTAATCAACTCAGAGATTCATTTCACATGTTCAAATCTTCCACCTTTGGCTTTTAACAGCTTGACTAGCCTCTTATCAACACCTTTAACAAGATTATTCAAGTTTACTTCAGAAACGTCTCTGCATGCTTTGCAAACAGCTTCCCACAAGGTAACTACGCTAGAATACTGCCTGTTATTCTCATAAACCATTCTTTTAATCAGAGACCACAGCATCTCAATTGGGTTTAAGTCAGGGCTATTAGGAGGCCAGACCATTAGCTTTGAACCATCAATGTTCTGATCGCCAAGCCATGCTCTGGAATGCCTGGAAGCATGTGAAGGAGCGTTATCTTGCATAAAGATGAAGGTTTCCCTTTCCTCATCTGATATCCTTTGATACCACGGAAGGAAATTTTTTGTTAGAAGGCTACAGTAGTTCTGAGAGTTAAGTTTGACACCTTGTTCAACTCTGAATGGACCAACAATGACATTTCCAAGCAATCCTGCCCAAAACATTACGCCTCCCCCACCTTGCTGTCTTCTCATCCGATTGCAGGATTGTCTTCCATTCAAAACCCATCCTCTTGCCCAACCATCCGGTCCATCCAAGGTGGCCCTGCACTCATCTGTCCAGAGCACCTTGCTGAATTCTTGCTTAAGGTATCTATCAGCCCATTCAAGTCTCTTTTGACGGTGTAATTTGGATAGAGGAGGTGAAGCGACCACTTTCTTGACTGTTCCACACTTTCGAAGGTACACGTTGCGGGTTGTTTTGGGTATATCAGGTATCCCAGCTTCATCAAAAATTGTCTTACTGGTTGCATTGGGGTTCTTTATCAGTGCAAATTTCAATTTACGAATTTGGGCAGGAGAAAGCACTTTTGGTTTTGACTTTCTGGGTGTTTTTCGGATGACGCCACAGTGCTCAACAAATTTCTTAATTGAGCGATGATCACGCATCAATTGTTTGGCAATGAAGCATGTGGATTTACCGGCAGATAGTAGCTTTGTAATTTGTTTGATTTCATCTACCGATAATTGAACTCCTTTTGCCATTTTTAGGATGCTTGCAAACTTTAATGGTTCACCTAAATTTCAGTTTAAATAACATTATAGTGTAAATTCCTGCAAGAGATATAATTATATTAAAGTGTTAACAAAAATTATAATCATTATACATAAATAATAAGTTAGATACTACGATTTTAAGATTTACCACTCGTATATTAGAAAACGAACTAAAATGTAGACTTGCAAACTCTTTCGGTTCGCAGTGTATGCTGCAGAAGAAGTTACTCATCTTGTTAGAGTGAGACGGAAACAATTCCTTCGTCTTTTGTAGATTGACCACCAGCTTATATTTTTATTGAATTAATTTGTATACCTTGATACATATTTATGGTGGGGCCAATGAAGAGGAAGAGGGGTGCCTTATTAACCTTTAATTGCTTAATCAAGGCCAGTGTACCGTGACACTCCAACTAATGACACATCTTTATAGTAACTTGCTACCGGCTACTGTGTCATATCTGTTAATGTGTATTTACTCTATTTTATGTTTGTATTGAAAACTTACATTTTATTTATATATTGTATTTGTTTAGAATCTTGGCCGGTAAAATTCCACCAGGAAGATTCCACCGCGGAAGATTCCACCGGCGTTAAACTCAACTTGCGGAACCGTTTTTTGAAAATATATTTTGTATACATAATTGAAGTAGATATTTTTATATTAGATTCAGTTGAATGATGTTATGAAATGCATACTCTAAGTGATTTATAGTAAATGAGCAAATCTTTCTTTGAAATATAAACCATTAATTAATCCTCTATATTGAATATTCAACTTGCTAATCGTGGCTGAAGAAGACGCTGCAACGACAATTAACACTACAAAATATAGCTCATAATACAATGATTTAAATAAAAATGGTTAAAATTATGCCAATGAATGATATATATAAAAATATAATTAATGTAAGAAATAGTATACTTATTTTGAATTTTAAATGTATGCATGTAGTTATTATAATTGAGAATTTTATTGTTGAATTTTCACTATATTTTAAACTTTATAATAAATTAAATTAATTTACATTTAACTTTATACAAAAGACATTTGAACGAATCGTTTCATCCGTCTCTATTTTCGAAGGTTAGTCTTAACTTATCCCTTACGTCTTGGATTACAAAACCTATTTTCATAATATCTGAACTATTGAACTAATAAAATGTTGTCTGGTTACCACCATAATCAGATTCGTTTAAATCAGTTTTATTTAATGTTACAGTTGATGTAAGTGAAATCCAGAATTATGCGGTGGAATCTTCAATGGCGGAACTTTCCAGCGGTGGAATCTTCCTGGTGGAACTTTCCGTGGTGAAATTTTCCGCGGGCGAATTTACCTACAACTATTTAGAATACTCCTAGATAATGAATTATAGTTATGTTTTGATTAAATGAAAACAATTTCACTTTTTTTCACACAGTATCCACACTCACGAAAAATTAGATGCACTATTATATTATTAATATAAGCAATATAATAATAATATATGCAATATATATGCATATACAGGGTGGCGCAAAAAAAGGAAACTCATTTTCAAACTAGTTTATTTTTCAAACTATCAAAGCTAGAAATTTTCTAAAAACATAGTTTTATTCGTTTACTTTTTTTGCATCTATTTTGATAATTTGTTAAGAGTTACGATGAAAATTGAACATTCTGCAGCGAATTAAAAAAAGGTACCTAAAAATGACTTTCGCGAGCACGAAATACGCAAAAAAAATTCATAATAGGAATAATTTATTTCCATATGGTAGTAGTAAAAATTTAATCCTAGAATTTTTCATTCAATTAACGCTTTTGGTTATTGACTCTTTCATTCATGGAAATACATCTTCATCACCAATCACGATATCTTCTACAAAATGTGCATTTTTTGCAGAAACCATTTTGCAAAATTTAGACGGTGCGGTAAATCAATTCTAAAAGTTAGAGCCTTACATACATCTTAAAAGGATGATATCTCAAATCGTGTTTAACAATTTAGTGAAATGTGTCTTAAATAATATCTAATTCTTACCATTTGATTTATATTTTTGTATATCAATATGCTGTTCATGAAAAAGATTAATGTTTTCATGTGTTCATTCTTTTCTCCTGCGACATAATCAATTTTTGTTTAAATTTAAAGTGGTTTCTTCAGTTTTGAACTCATTAACATTTATCAATGTGGTTTTACAGTTTGTGGAAATCTTTCCAAAAAGCAAGATTCAAAATGAGGTTGAACCTGCGTAAAACTTAGCGTTTAAAAAAATGGTCACAACAAAAACTCTGTTCTTCTGAAAGCTGAATTTTTAGGGTATCGAATAGGATATAAAAATTAATGGCAAGATGATCTTATAAAGATTTTACCTTCAAAAAACAACTTTCAACTGGTAATTAATTGTTTTATTTTTTCTTATTTGTTACAAAAAATGGTAGAATTTAATGTTTTTACATCCATATAAAATGAAGTATTTAATTAGCTGCAGAAGGTTAAATTTTCGTCGTAACTCTTAACAGATTATCAAGATAGATGCACAAAAAGTAAACGAATAAAACTGTGTTTTTAGAAATTTTTTAGCTTTGATAGTTTGTAAAATAAACTAATTTGAAAATGGGTTTCCTTTTTTTTACGCCACCCTGTATTATAATAATAGTATATACAATATAATAATAATATATGCAATATACATGCATATATTATAATAATAGTATATACAATATAATAATAATATATGCAATATACATGCATATATTATAACAATAGTATATATAATATAATAATAATATATGCAATATACATGCATATATTATAATAATAGTATATACAATATAATGATAATAATAATATATGCAATGTATATTATAATACTAATATATTCAATATATACTATAATAACAATATATGCAATATATATTATAATAATAACATGTGTAATATTGTAATACTATATGATATATGATATTATTACTTTCGCAATATTGCAGAAGGTTATATTGTCATCGGAATTTATTTATATATTTATTTATTTATCATCTTGTTATTCGCTTTACTGAAAAAGTGTTCAACCAAATTGCCTGAAATTTGGTGAAACGATTGGTCCATGTCCAGTGACCTGCTGCTAACATTTTGGGAATAACTCGGTCGAAGGTCAAGGTCATGGTCATTTATAACTCAAAAAATTTTGCACCATAATGCATGAAACTTGGTGGGACGATTGGTCAATATGCAGGAACCATTTTGTTACATTTTGGGAGTGATCGGATCAAAGGTTAAAGATCAAGGTCAAGGCCATTTATAACTCATGGACTCAAAAAGTATTCAACCTAATTGTCTGAAATTTGATGAGACGATTGGACAATGTCCAGGAACCATCTGGTAGATTTTTGGGAGCGATCCGGTCAAAGGTCAAGGTCATTTATAACTCAAAAAGTATTGAACCAAATTGCATGAAACTTGATGGGACGATTGGTTATTATCCAATAAGCAGTTTCTTAAATTTTGGGAGAGAACGGGTCAAAGCGGAGGCGAAGGTATGCACTCTACCGAGTGCGCATAATCTAGTTTATATATCATAACAATTATAACATATGCAATACTGCCAATAAATTGAAATAATCATAGAAAATTAATGGCATTTACAACTATCAAATAACATTATATCACATTATGATGAGATAATTATCAAATAAATATCTAACAATTTTAAGTGGGTAATTTATATTTATATTAGTGTTACATATTTGTACTACATTAATAATATTTATCTGGAAGTAGTTCATCATAGACAGACTGGGAAGGGTACTCAATCAACCTTACTTTTGATGTATCGTTTATACCCTTTTTTTTAAATAAAGCAATATTTTTCCATTAAAAACATTATTCTATTACAATTACTTTTTGAGATGAGAAATAAACTGTTAAATGAATGTAAGTGAAAAATGGTAAAATGTATTATCTTGTATATCTATAAAACATACAATATATGTTATACTTTGAACTACCTGTTGAAAATAAATTGAATAATGTTAGTGGTAGAATTGAAGCCAAGAAATGTTGAGTATATTTCTGATATTATTATAAATTAATATTTTAACACATGTACCTTATCCTTCTGTTGATAACGCTTATCAGTGTTTGGTATTATCTATATCACGGATCAGTGAGTTATACAAATAACGTGTTGCTTGTGAAGGTATATGACTAGTGGAAAGATATGGTGGTGCAATAGAAGATCAAGTAAGATCTTACCCCACTATAACTCTCTTCCCGAGTAGTGGGAATTATTTAAATGTAAATATAGACCTTATATACCTTATATAATGCACTTCATATAGTTGGTGACCGGTATATTCCACCACGGAAAGTTCCACCCCACTTTACGGGTTAGGTTTAGTTAGTTATTAATATTAATCATTTATTAATATTTTATATAATTTTTAAAGTAACTTACATTTTGTTTGCATTAAATTAAAGCTCTTGTTGACCAACCACAAGCTGTTTCTTCTTCACTACACATGTGATATTTAGCAGAGAGAAAGGTCGTGTGAACGCTCTTCATCAGTTGAGGTATTTAGATTTTAAATCACAAGCAAATTATCTTTACTTACACAATAGCGATATTAACTGTAAGATGATGCCATATAGTTTGGAAAAATATCGCTCATAATTTACATGCCTAAATATATATTTTCGAAATTAAACGTCACTTGGATATGATTTAGTGCTATTTCATTAAACTTGACTGCCAGTTACATACACAGTTTACTAGTCTCGCATTTGTTGCAAATATTCCTCTGCTCATGCTATGGCTTTGAATTTTTTGTTATAACACATAGGTTTATAAATTAAAGAGTTTTCTCATTATCCTTTTATTTTGCCATATTAAGGGCACATCTGCTACTAATTGACTACAAGCCCCCAAGGGCTCTATCCTGAAGCTGTCTGTGGTGAATGGGGGAGAAGAGGGGTGGTGTCCCTTGGGCCTTGAACAGTTGCATTTGGATTATGTATTGTTTTTTTTGTCATTTTTACCACGTTTATCATTTTTTCTAATGTTAGTTTCAGTTTTAAAGGATAGCGCTAGGGTTATGCTCTTCAACTACGAGGCCATAGATTATGTGTTAGGTAGGCTTGTAGGCTTCATTTACTATTATCTCTTCATTTTCCTCTTCAATGTGTGAGTTCAGTCACCGCTGCTTGTGTTCCTTTTCGTCACATTGTGACTGCATTCACTGATTAGCTTTACAGCATTTATGAGCATTGTCACAGGGGTGGAATTTACCTAAAACCATTATAGTCAAGCAGCACAAAATTTGATCAAACTGAGAATCAGTGCGTGTTCAATATACCGGTCTGGTGGTTTCAAGTTGTTTGTGTAAGTAATCAGTAATCATTGACTAGCATAAGCCTCGTTTTACTGGATACCCATTATATCCCCAGAGGAGATGTCTAACATAGGAATAATAAGACCAACTTCTCACCAAACTCTCATAGGGCCAACATTTGTTGTTCCACGTCCCTCCTTCCACACGGAGAGATATGAAGTTACCATGGAAAAGAGTTAACCATTTGCACCATTGAGCCCACCATTCGACTATAGTGGTTCTACCCAAACAAAGAAGAAGAGTTCGAACCAAACAGATATTATATTCATTTTAACGCTACTTGCTAGTGTTAGTTTTTATTCACTAAAACTGTTTCTAGGTCCTCTAGATCTTAAAAATCTCTTAAATTTATACGAAATAACTTTAAATCATAACCCTAATTTCTAAGTATTATGATCAATAAGACTTCAGTCTAATTAATAATTTAAAATATACAATAATAATAGTTGTGTAAGATGTAGGGTAAATGAAAGTGTTGAGGATGCGAAGAAAATATCCGACCATAAAACAACAATATTGAATTTATTAACTAACAAAGGATGGAATGAAACGAAAACTTACCCACGGTATGTTCTATGTTGTTACATTAAACAATTTAACCTTGTCACTTTTCAATGTGTTTTCCTTTCAATCACAGCCTCCTTTCAAAAGGCTATAACCAGACGGAGAAATCCATAGAATTCGAATCGAGAGATGAAAGCAGATCACATCTCCTTTTCCAAAAAATTGGTAGGTGATATTCACACAACTACTGGGGTTGTTAGCTGTGTGAGAGGGTACCATCATATTGAAACGTTAAAGGCTTATTTGTAAAAAAAATTCATTTCAATAAGGACTACAGTCAAAATATCCGTGAAATACGTGTCTCTGGTGCCTTCTTTAACTAAAATGAGAAAGAAATCTCCAACATCCAGATGGTGGAAGCCCATGTTATATATTAGTGAAAACGATAAAACATTTTGAGGAACTTGAAATACTGCGCACTTTTTCCCTAAAACTCTGTCAATCTGAGAGTTAAAATCTCTCCCAGCATGCGTACCATCCTTAATTCTGCTCAGGAGAATTTTTGCTCTGACGTTCCTTTTCTAGCTTGTGTCGATTACTAATGTAAAAGGTGACTGTTTCAGATCTTTATCACATCATTGTTCTATCAGTTTTGCATCGATTATCATATCTTTAGCTATCTTTCTTTCTTATTCTGGTAGTTACATCAGTTCCCAGATAGTCTTAATATTCGTCAGGTTGCTACCAGCTTGGGGTGGTCCTTTTCTGGAACGATAATCCGCTGTTCCAATTTTTGTGCATCGATTAATTTAACGATATGTTGATTTAGGAGTTTTTAAAATCGTTACAATCTCCTGGTTGGACTGGCTTAGAATAATAACTGTGCGTTAACTAATTACAAACCAATGAAAAGGAATTCTGAGAATATGGAATATTTAGAACAAAAATGCATATTTTACAATAGATTCGGTGATATGCTGAAAAAACTTATAAAAATAGTGTAAATGATAGTGTAATTGATTGTGAAATGGTAGTGTAAATAATAGTGTAAATGACAGTGTAAATGATAGGCTACTTCATATTTTACCACAAATAATAACCGAGTAAATAATGGTATAATGGGAGTAAATAGAGCGATATTTACGTCAATAATCACTTCATAACCCCTCCCATTAGATGTTATTATTATAATACCTCTGGAGTACGTCACGTATATTGCAAAATATGAATGACAATAATATAATCAACAAACACTGTTAATTTTAATCATTTTATGCAAAAAATGGCAGATAATTTAAAAAGAACGAAATACAACAAAATGACATCAGCCCCAAAAGTTGGGGCAGAATTAAGAGCAAACTATCGGGCAGAATCCAAAGCAAGAAGAGAGGGGTTTGCTACCTTAATCTCCTTTGTTCTCCCATAATCTCCTTTGCTCTCCCATAATCTACTGACATTTTGGATGTTAGTAGAAGACTGTGAATGAAAGTGAGCAATAAATGTAGAGGTGGCGGGTCAATATAACCATGGACTCGGCAATCTTTATTAGTGAGTGTTACCAAGGGATGCAACAGGCTCTGTAACAACACAGTGCTCTTTTCGCCATCCATGCGCTCTCTCACCCACTAAATGCCACATACAAATCAATTCACAACCTATAATGCTTACAGTACAGTTTATCATATAAATAGTAACCAGAGGAAACGTTTAATGTTCTACTTTTAGAAATAAATCATCACGAAATAGATTGGAAATAAAGGCTGTTAAATATCACCAGCGTTTTTCTTTTTGATGTTATTAACCTTAACACATCATTGCACTGTGTAGTGAGTGTATTTATTTGTCAGTGTCTGAGTAAGTGTGCGAGTACTGACAGTGTCTGCAGAAGATAAGGCTTTGCAGAGCTGCTGAGCACCAGCACACATACCTAACCTTTCACCACGACACTCTCTCCAAAACTGATGTTGGTCAGCTGTTTTCTCCCCACTGGAGGGAGAGGAGCTGACGTCATGTCTCCGCCTACAACCATTCACTTTAAGGCTTTTAAAGCCCCAAAAAGGGATATCTTACGAAGCAGTGTGTGCCAATTCATTCTTAGACGCGACTCCTGAGATCTGCTGCTGAAGGATTATCAAAGAAGTTCAAAGTCTGCGGTAACGTCTATCCAGTTTCCATTTATCGCCCACACGCTTATTTGCCTTAGAGGGATGCCTATAAATAGATGTCTGCAGATATAAATAACACCTTAATTATACTATCCAGAATAAGATAAACATTGCAAAGAATATCTCTCCTGTTGGTAAATAGAGAACAATTACACGAACTGTGGTAGCTAATTTCTTGGTAGGAAAAGATAAGGTAAATATTTAGAGATAGAATGGAGGATAATTGATATTTTATAGGAGTTAAAACAAATAAAGGCGATGGATGAACCTGACACTACTATAATTATTTTATTTCAATTTTAAAGGTCATATCATTATACATTTCTTAGTGTCACGCTAGTTTGATTTAAGAGTGAAAACTATGGAGTGAAAACTCATTTTCTAGCTATGGAACATAAAGTTGACATATAGAGTAATGATTTGTAATGATTTTTCTACACTTCACTAATTTTTAAAATTTCAAAAATGAAACTTTACGAATTGTAATGCCTGTAAATATTCTAAAATTGGTAAATGACGACCAAATTTGTCAGACTATAGAAAATAATAGGAGATCACAGAACTGATTTTATAATTTAGTATTATAAAGACACCTAATTTAAAGACCTAATTTAATGTCACTTTTTAATGTGGCGAAAAATGAATATGTAATTTATGTACTGTAGCAATAATCTTATCAATATTGTTTCAATAACTGACTATATATCTAAACTTAATACCAGATAGGTTTAGATAGTCAAAGTACACAAATAATGAAACATTCTTGACGGGCCAATACACTGGTCTTTAATATTCAGGAAAATAGATAGAAAAATATGGTCAGGCCATGTTAACTTATAATCCCGAAGGCATTGCTGTTTGATTCCATAACTGGGAAATAATAAATAAGATTTATTGTTTGATAAATAATTTGAAGAAGTATTTTGTTTGAAGTCATTGTTTGTAAATAGGTTACCATTTCCTTGTATCTTGGGACATTTCTTAAACTTTTCAATGGTACTAATGAAAATACTTCAAATTTAATAAATTAAATTACATTAATAGATAAGAGAATAAGAAATAAGCTTGTGATCAGAGTATTAGTTATTATAGGTACTTGCCTGATAAAATATGCTTCCATTGGATAAATTCCACATCATAAAATATAACAACTTCTTTATTTTGCTTCAACTTCAATTCAGTTGGTATTGGAAGAATATCCAGACTTTATAATTAATTCAATATATAACTAACTATGGTAATTGCCAAAGAATTTAACGCAAACGACTATGAATCAAGAACAACATTTGATGAAGAACTATTAGACAATATTTTGTATTCACATGATTTCCTTCAGTACCTATTTTTCTTTCTGATGAAGTACATTTCCATATCCACGGCAGAGTAAACACTCACAGTAGTCGTTACTGGTGCACTACTAACCCTCACTGGACAGCAGAGAAGCCACTGCATTCACCTCCAGCAACCGTGTGGGTGACCATATGGGATGGGGGAATTTTAAGTCCAGTTTTCATTGATACGAATGTTAATGATCATAATTATCTCGATAAACAACAGTCTGCCTTTTGGCCTGCTTTTCGATTTTACCGGATTAAAAAAATTCTAGATGAAAGAAAATTCTTTGGTCAAAATCGGCCAGACGGTGGCTGAATGAAGAGTTTCCAAACCTTGAAAATGTTGCATAGCACTATTGGTGTCATTGCAGACCCGTCTATATTTAGCCATCCAAAACAATGGCCCCCAAACTGAATGAAAAAGGATGAAAACGATAAAATCTAAACTGAAAATTATAATTATTACAACTTAATATAAAAAATTGTTTACTATGAATAAATCGCTTTTTGCGTGCACGGACATTTCGTCCACGGACATTTCGTCCACGGACATTTCGTCCACGGACATTACGTCCATGGACATTTCGTCCACGGACAATTCGTCCACGGACAATTCGTCCACAAATTGCTTTATTTTGTATTATATTTATTGTGTGCATTTATTTTATATATCATATTATTTATATATATTCTGCAATATAAAAGTATTTAACACCATTATTTGATGTTAATTAGAAATGTGTGGTCTTTGCCTTACTTCTTATTGCATTTTTTTATCCTGTTGAACGGCATCAGTAAAATGATAAAACGGAAAACTTTTTTAATGATATACAGACAGGCCCCGCTTTTATTACACCCAAGTCTTATAAAATCTGTAATAATTACCTGGCATGTCTCGATGTTATTACAGTACATAAACATTTAAAACGGAGATATTTTTTGTGGTGTTTATTTCACAGTAAGTACAATAATCACCAATAGTAGTATTCAGATTAGGTAATTAGATGCACTACTGGTTCAGAAATTAGTATTTTATAGCAGAATATTTTCAACAGTGATTACCTAAATTACATACATAATAATATGCAGGTATATAATATACTACTAAAAAATGATATAAAAAATTAGCTAGATATTGGTACTTTTTAGTGTTACGTTTAATTAGTTAAACGTAAAAACGTCCGTGTTATTGGACTGTTTCATATTTTCGGACTTATACATATATAATAATTATTATTATTTACCTCTATTGTAATTACTTTAATTCCTAAGTATCCACACATTTATTCTCGTTACGACCCTGCTATTTCGATTCTAAATTTTAGATACTCTTAATTCATTTATTAATGCAAAATATTAAAGGAGGTAAATAACTTAAAGAAACAGTCAACCCGTTTATCATATTTAATTTTATAACTGTAATCGATAGATAAACATTTTTATGAGTTAATTATACGTTAATTCATATACGGCTGAAATCACTATTATATTATTGTTTATTTACACCTGGCTATTAATGTAATAGTGAAAAATAATATAAAATATATTCCATAAACACTTTATAACACAAAATATAGCCATTCGTGGACGAAATGTCCGTTGGACGAATTGTCCGTGGACGAGATGTCCTAGACCCCGCTTTTTGACAAGTTAAAACAGTTATTTAAAAGAATTATCTTTTTCTTGGAGTCTTAAAATTTATTAACATTATCGTCAATAAAATCACAGTTTTCCAAGTTTCAAAGTAAATACACTAATTCTTTACATTAGTTATAACTACGCCAAACAAAGACAATTGCCACCTTTATTATATTGTTCAGAGAAATACACATTTTGGTTACTATCAAACTAGGCTCCCAGCCTGACCGCTAACCTAACCTTAGGTGCAATAGTGAAAAGTATATTTAGTAATTACTTAGGGTTAACAATAATAATTAGTTAATTAATATGGTAGCAATTTTCCTCAGTTTCAATATTCGAGGCAACATTACTTGAGTCAGTTTACCAACAGATGCAAAATATAAAAGGATAAATATGAACCTAGATAATAAAATTCTACATTCTTGAGATTATATTAAAACAAACTTGAATTGTAATCGAACCAACATTAAGTAAGTTATTGAAGTTTAGAATTTGGAACGCGTAATAAGAACTTTTTGGGAGGATAAGTTACATATAATCACCACATATTTGGAGGATAAGTTACAGATAATCACCACATAATTGGAGGATAAAGTACAGATAATCACCACATATTTGGAGGATAAGTTACAGATAATCACCACATATTTGGAGGATAAGTTACAGATAATCACCACATAATTGGAGGATAAGTTACAGATAATCACCACATATTTGGAGGATAAAGTACAGATAATCACCACATATTTGGAGGATAAGTTACAGATAATTACCAGCTATTAGAGGATAAGTTAAAAATAGTCACCAGACATTTCCGGTAATCACCAGTTCTCGGTAACCGTACCTACATTAGTAGCTGTACACCTGTTCACAAGTGTACCTTACATACAGGTGTTTAATACTGCCAAACCTTTGCTATACTCACTGCCAACAGTTTAACTGACAAATGAGGTGGAAAAAATAACACCATTTAATGATTTGAAAATAAGCAGATTGAATTAAAATGCTTATAATTAACACTAAGCTGAAACATTTGCTAATTATTAGTTTATATCTTTTTAAAGATATTTCAATTTAGGTAAAGTTTTCGCATTTAATATAAATAGCAGAGTATGTCTATTCATTGTTTATGAATAATAAGAAATATCCGATAAAAATTCATGAAGCGATACAGTTTAGTCAATTAAAACTATATTGCACTTCAGTTTAATGTAGTAAAGAGAATAAATAAATCTTGTAAGTTAGTTTAAATAATTTAACCCACCACCAGTCGCTGAAAATGCCCATGAAAGAACGGGACGAAAACGCCGGTGACCGCACTCACGGATGGAAGAGGAAAATGAAGAGGTTACAGTAGAAGATGCCTACGAGCCTACCTAACAAAAAAAAATTCGTATTTGATTGTTAAAAAGGATGAATAATGTATATGGTAAACAGAAAGTCCGAGGCACAGACGTTCTCTTGCATGAGGTATTTTTGCCCATTCCATCTGAAGTGATTCCTTCAGAGCATCAACACTTGCATCAACTGAGGCATTAATGAAGGCACTAAAAAGGTTTAATAAGATTGATTCAGCAAATGAGATTCATGGTAGCCTCTTTTCATTAAATGATAGCATATAATTCGTTATGATTTTTCATAGATTAAATGGCAGTAAGAATTGCATTTGGTAAATGCTATTAGAACTCGAAGGAATGAAAGTGTACTGTTTAGTATATGATTTAGTTATGTCAGGTACCCTGCAAACATTTCCACATGTATACCATGTGGTTAGTTCACATTATAACAATGTGGTTATCATGTAGATTTTTGGAACCATGGACGATATGTTATACATGTGGTTTTGCCACATGTATAACATAAGGAATACACATGTTAACCGTGTAACGAAGCCACATGTATACCATATTAAAACCAGCAACAATTACCATGTGTGTACAATGTAGCTTTTGGAACCTTGGACGATATGTTATACATGACACGTAAATAATGAAAATACAATAAATGTTATTAACAGGGCTGGGACAATATGCAGTTATCATAAAAGCATATGATGCATCATATTTTGGTTAGAGCATATGTCCTAATAATAACTCATATGCCCTAACAATAAGGCATATGCTCTAACGGTAAGGTATATGCACTTTCATGGCGGCATTTATTTATCATCTTGTTATTCGCATAACTCCAGATTTTGAGAGTGAACGAGCTAAAGGTCATTTATAACTCAAGTATTATTGGATGGTCAAAGTCATTTACAAGTGGCAGCGAAGGTATGCACTCTACGAGTGCCTGTCATCAAGTTTAGTAGTATATTGTATAAAAGTATCATGTATGTATTTTATGCAGTCACTGTTAGAAAAAATATTCTGTTATAAAAAACTAATTTCTGAACCAAAAATGTTTCTTATAACTCATCTGAAAATACTATTGATGACTATTGTAGTTACTGTGAAATAAACAATACAAGAAATGTCTGTTTTCTATGTTTATGTACTGTAATAATAACATCGAGACATGCCTGACAATTATAGCAGATGTAATAAAAACGGGGTCAGCCTGTATATGATAAAAATAAAGTATACATCTACACGACGAAACACAAACACTACCCCTTACAGAACACCTCAAAGTACACACATCTCAATATAGACAAAAGAATTGGTAAGCATTCAGTTTTATTATTTTACTGTTGCTGGCCAGCAGGAGAAAAAGATTGCAATAAGAATTAAGGCAAAAACCATGAATTTCTATTCACCATCAACAAAGGGTGTTTTCTACTTTTATATTACTGAATATATATAAATAATGTATCATATAATACATATACACTTATTAAATATAATTCAAATAACGGATTTCGTGGAAGAAATGTCCGGTGACGATTTTGCATACATAAGTTTTGCCAATAACAGGTGGTAGGTGATTTTGATAATGGAACCAATTTACCTTCTGACTGCTTCTTACAGTCCTTTGTATTAAATTTCTTTCTGACGTCAGCGATATGGCCTTTGTCTCCGAAGTAGAAGTTTAGACCCCTTCTATAGTTTATTAAATGTTCACTGGGAGGAATTTACCGTTGTGGAATATACCTAAAACGGAGAAGCTTCCACTTTGAAAATTTGAAGCATCATTTGATTATTAAATGTAACTCAAGTTTATAATTTTAATTATATTTTTGTTAGGATTATCGAAGTGTTTATTTCTTGTTCTCATAGTTTGTGTCGCTGTTCAAAAATATTTGCGTTCATTATGTAAATGATTTCATTACACTTCGGATAGATATATGTAGGCTATTTTACAGAAACTTTAAAAGACGATGGTTATTCCCATAGTAAATAGATAATATTTATTTACTATGGTTATTCCATTCGAGTTAACCTTTAAATTCAACGAACAGTATTTCATTTAAAATCGACTCTTCAAAATAATGCATCTTATGGTATCAGTATCACCAACTAATCTAACTTATATTTTAAATTTTGTAATATTCACGTTCGTTTTTTCAATTCATATGTGCATACGAACATATCTTAAGGTCATATCTTGAGAGAATATTTTTAGAGCATAGTCATATTTTACGAGCATATGGTCATATTTTTTAGAGCATATACGTCATATTGTCCCAACCCTGGTTATTAAGCATCTATTCTAATTGTTTAATGAATACCAATTGAAATAATGATTATTATATTAAGATTTTTACATTCACGGAACTCACCCTGAAATGGGACATGTTGAATTTCTTAACCAACTGCTTTGATATTACCTCATAAGAATAATATTTTGACGTGTATTGTACTTACCGTGAAATAATCACCTCAAAAAATTGTCTCCGTTTTCAATGTCCACGAACGGTAATAACATCGAAATTATTACCATTTCTATAAAAGCGGGGCCAGCCTGTATACAGTGTGTCCAGAAAAATGTATCCACTGCCATGTGTAATCTTAAAGTACCATTTATATTTTATTAATCTACCTATCTATGGTACCAATATATTATGCACATGATTGTGGAATGATGAATATTACTTAATCAAGGCTACGGATACATTTTTCTGGACACACTGTATAATGAGTTTCGCACGATTCTTTCAGCTTATTGAAAAATATATTAAGTGACGTTTAATTATAAATTTGAAACAAGGTCAAATGACTTTCTGTTCACCCTGTATTTCAAAAAGAAACATCTGCAATACAGTAACATACCTCTATAGTGAGGTAAATTTTCTTTAGTCTGCCATCAATAACACCAATTTTTAGAAAACTAATTGACATTTAATCGGACACTAAAGTTAATTTGTTCACTATACGTGGTAGTTCTCTAATTCAGTACTCTACACTCACTATAGAGGAGTCCTACTGTACATATTTCAACAGTTCTCATCTTTACATCAAAAACAGTAGAGCTAGAGGAGTAAGTGCAATTTTATGTAACCAATAACGTTACTAACACTTGAAGGGAAAATAAAACATCATATTGAGCGATCAAATCGAATTGTATAAAATAAAAGATTGACATTTACTACCCTAAGAGTTTCCTGAAATCGTCATTACTCTTGGGTTTGACTGTTCCCTCTTCTTGAGGTTTGGGTTTGTTCTTAGCCACTAGAGACCTCGGTACAAAGGAGATGGTGGACTTTCTGGCCCCTATTGGTGGTTTAACCTCTTCCTTGTCCTTCCCTGCCTGTGAAGGGTCACTCACCATCACTGATATAACACACCCCTTCAACTCAGTCTGATCCATTGCCTTGCGTGCAGTCTCTGCTATTTTACTGTTGGGGAACTTAACAAAACAAATGCCTTTGGAGTAACCATTTCTGTGTGTAACGAGTCGTATCTCTGTAACGGGGCCATGAGCTTCAAACGACTCCTTCACCTGCGCTTCACTCATAGAGAAGGGCAGTCCCTTCACGAATAGCTTATCCTTCTCCAGATTAGTGGCATACTGGAACTTATGGCCACTCTTGCTGGTGTTGTAGCCTGATATGAACATTGGTCTCTTATCTACCATCATCCTATCTTTCTTGAGAGCGACATCCACTGTTGCCGTGGAAGTAAATGTTACGTAGCCAAAGCCTTTGGACCTGCCTTTGTAATCAGGCACCAGCTTAGCGCTCTCTATCTCCCCACAGTCTGACAGAGCGGCCTTTACTGTTTCTACAGAAGTGTCAAAGGAGAGGTTGCTAACGAACACTGTGCGCGGCTGTTCACTAGGTGAGATTTTAGACTCTGTTCTTGTCACTGAAAAGAAAATATAATCGTTAGTTCATCTTATTAACTATCACCAATTATTTCTATCTAGTATAACATATCATCAATAGCGACACTAAACAACCAGACGAATATCATACAAAATATATCTACCTACTGGAGTACCACAATTAATCGATAGAAGTATTTTATGTTGATAAAAAATAATTCTAATGAGCCATGAAAACGATTGTTGGGTCGGATTTTAGATTAATCTAGTCACTATTATTTCTACTTCGTCACATTAGATTAGAAATGTACATAAAAAAAATAGAGAAACCTGAGAGCACATCTTACCATGGGGAGGTTTGCTTTCTGTTTTATTTGTTTGTTGTTTTACAGGTGAGGAACCGACTGAAGGAGTACCAACTGTGGGTAAAAAGATAGAAATCTCAAGACAATTATTATGCAGTCTAAGCAAATTAAAATGATAGTAAATTTTACTGATAACTCACAAAATTTAAAAACAATCTAGCAACATAACAATTCAAAATATAAAGCTCATTTTAAACCATTTAAGGTTTTTTGGACAACCAGATTAAGGTTAAAATAATTTAATAGTGACTTTTAATTACAGAGTTAACCTGAGAAATGCAATAAGTTCGGGCCATAAAAAACGGAGCGAGTCTCTCCATGTAATAACTACCCTCTACTCTTACATGGAATAAGCAAAAGAGAAGTTAAAGGGAGACAATTAAGATATTGAGGCTAAATTTAATCACTGCCAAAACACAAAAGTAGAATTCAGAGTCCAGCATTTGATATTTAAGCTGAAAATTCATAACAAAAACAATGCAGTTACCGCATTTACAGAGCCACATACCACACCACATAACTGCAGAATGTTCACCTATCACACCACATACCTGCAGAATGTTCACCTACCACACCACATACCTGCAGAATGTTCACCTATCACACCACATACCTGCAGAATGTTCACCTACCACACCACATACCTGCAGAATGTTCACCTACCACACCACATACCTGCAGAATGTTCATCTATCACACCACATACCTGCAGAATGTTCACCTACCACACCACATACCTGCAGAATGTTCACCTACCACACCACATACCTGCAGAATGTTCACCTATCACACCACATACCTGCAGAATGTTCACCTACCACACCACATACCTGCAGAATGTTCACCTACCACACCACATACCTGCAGAATGTTCACCTATCACACCACATACCTGAAGAATGTTCACCTACCACACCACATACCTGCAGAATGTTCACCTATCACACCACATACCTGCAGAATGTTCACCTATCACACCACATACCTGCAGAATGTTCACCTATGACACCACATACCTGCAGAATGTTCACCTATCACACCACATACCTGCAGAATGTTCACCTATCACACCACATACCTGCAGAATGTTCACCTATCACACCACATACCTGCAGAATGTTCACCTACCACACCACATACCTGCAGAATGTTCACCTATCACACCACATACCTGAAGAATGTTCACCTACCACATCACATACCTGCAGAATGTTCACCTATCACACCACATACCTGCAGAATGTTCACCTATCACACCACATACCTGCAGAATGTTCACCTATCACACCACATACCTGCAGAATGTTCATCTATCACACCACATACCTGCAGAATGTTCACCTATCACACCACATACCTGCAGAATGTTCACCTATCACACCACATACCTGCAGAATGTTCACCTATCACACCACATACCTGCAGAATGTTCATCTATCACACCACATACCTGAAGAATGTTCATCTATCACACCACATACCTGCAGAATGTTCACCTATCACACCACATACCTGCAGAATGTTCACCTATCACACCACATACCTGCAGAATGTTCACCTATCACACCACATACCTGCAGAATGTTCACCTATCACACCACATACCTGCAGAATGTTCACCTACCACACCACATAGCTACCTGAAGAATGTTCACCTATCACACCACATACCTGAAGAACGTTCACCTAGCACACCACATACCTGAAGAATGTTCACCAAGTTTGCGTTTTTTCGTTTGAGAAGTCTTATCTGAGGATAAAAGAAAGAAGTTAATTGATAAAGTAATTAATGCTTATGTTCATTTACAATGGGAGATGTATGTTGTTAGGGGTTTAATAACTTCTATTTGTACTCATTGCAGCAGCTATACAGGGTGGCGCAAAAAAAAGGAAACCCATTTTCAAACTAGTTTACTTTACAAACTATTAAAGCTAAAAAAAATCTAAAAACATCATTTTATTCCTTTACTTTTTATGTATATATCTTGAAAATCTGTTAAAGTTAAGACAAAAATTAAACATCCAGCAGCGAATTGAAAAAAGGTAAATAAAAAGGGCTTGCGCGAGGCCGAAATATATGAAGAAATCACAATAGGTATAATTAATTTCATGTGGATGTAAAAGCATTAAATTATTATTTTTTGTAACAAATAAAAGACAATTGAAATCTTAATTATCATTTGAAAATTGATGTTCGATATAAAATTGATATCTTTAATAAAATCAGTTCGACGCTAATTTGTATCTCCTGATTCGAAACCCTCGAAATGCAGCTTCCAAAATAACAGAGTTTTTGTTCTGACAAGTTATTTAATTGTATTTATAATAAATGGAAATAAATTATACCTACCTATTCTGAAGTCTTTGTGTTTTTCGTCCTCGCGCAAGACCTTTTTATTTATATTATTTCAATTAGCTGCAGGATGTTTAATTTTAGTCGTAAGTTTAACAGATTATCATGAAAGATGCAATATCTAAATGTACAAATAAAACCACCTCTTTACCTTCGCAATCTTGCGGAAGGTTATATTATTGCTGTCATTTATTTATTTATCATCTTGTTATTCGCTTAACTGAAAAAGTGTTCAACCAAATTGCCTGAAATTTGGTGAAACGATTGATCCATGTCCAGTGACCTGCTACTAGCATTTTGGGAGTGACCCGGTCAAAGGTCAAGGTCATGGTCATTTATAATTCAAAAAGTATTGAACCATATTGCATGAAACTTGGTGGGACGATACATGAACCATTTTGTTAGATTTTGGGAGCGATCGGGTCAAAGGTCAAAGATCAAGATCAAGGCCATTTGTAACTCAATAACTCCAAAAGTATTCAACCAAATTGTCTGAAATTTGATGGTACTATTGGTCAATGTCCAGGAACCATCTGGTAGAATTTTTGAAACGATCCGGTCAAAGGTCAAGGTCATTTGTAACTCGATAACTCCAAAAGTATTGTACCATATTGCATGAAACTTGGTGGGACGATTGGTTATTGTCCAGTAAACAGCTTCTTAAATTTTGGGAGAGAACGGACGAAGAGGAGGCGAAGGTATGCATGCGCTCTACCGATTGCACATACTCTAGTTAGATTTTTTTCAGCTTTAATAGTTTGTAAAATAAATTAATTTGAAAATGGGTTTCCTTTTTCTTGCGCCACCCTGTAGTTTACTAATTATTACTCACCATCAGATTTGTGTTGTGTGTCGGCAGGTCTCTGAAATAAAAAGGAAAAACTTAAGAACAGAATAAAACATTCATTAGTTGTCAAATCATGAAAATTTAATTATAAAGATAGAATTTTGAGGAAAATTTCCAAGCATTGTATCATATGGGAGATATATAAAAATATAAAGTACTGAATGAATAAATTAACATAGAGTATAAATTATAACAAAAGGACCTGAATTTACTTCTCTTACCTTAGTTCCTCTTCCATCTCTCTTGTTCTGCCATTCGTCTTTCGGTTTATTCTTCTTGCCTTTGTTCTGATCTTCCTTTGATGCCTCTTTCGGTTTCTCCTCTTCTCTCTTCTTGTACACTATCGTCATTCTGAGAAACGAACAGAGGAATAAGAGGACAGGAAGAGAGGAATAAGAGGGCAGGAAGAGAGGAATAAGAGGACAGGAAGAGAGGAATAAGAGGACAGGAAGAGAGGAATAAGAGGACAGGAAGAGAGGAATAAGAGGACAGGAAGAGAGGAATAAGAGGACAGGAAGAGAGGAATAAGAGGACAGGAAGAGAGGAATAAGAGGACAGGAAGAGAGGAATAAGAGGACAGGAAGAGAGGAATAAGGGGACAGGAAGAGAGGAATAAGAGAAGAGGAAGAGAGGAATAAGAGGACAGGAAGAGAGGAATGAGAGGACAGGAAGAGAGGAATAAGAGAAGAGGAAGAGAGGAATAAGAGGGCAGGAAGAGAGGAATAAGAGAAGAGGAAGAGAGGAATAAGAGAAGAGGAAGAGAGGAATATGAGGACATGAATAAGAGGATAGAAGAGAAGAATAATGGTTACAACATTTTAAATCTAATGAAATTTCAAGTATTCTTTTAGAGATCTAGAAACTGATAAGAGAATAACAGGATAGATAGCAAAGTATTCCCTTTCTATAAGAAGATACAAACAATATTTCACTAGGGATGAACTCTTAGGGTGAAGAACACTCATACACTATCTATTTAAACTGAATACCAAGTATTAAAATGTGATAATTTCATCAGTTACAGTTTAATTTATTAATACCAGCCAATTTTTTCTTCCTCTAATAGATCACTACAGAATTTTCCAACCTGTTGTTGTATCTCTGGTGGAACTCCTCCAGAGTTTCCGTATCCCCATAAACTTCTTCAAAGAGTTGATACTCAGCGCCTACCACCTCCGTGTTGTCAAACACCCTCTCCAGCGCTCTGCGGAACAGTTTGCGAGCATGTTTGGTGCTACCGTGCCGCCTGGAAATAACATTGCGTCAGATTATCTTGAAAAAGAATTGGAACTCAATGATTGAATGTTTGGTTGAATTTATATTAGAAAAGTAGTTTGAAAACTAATAGAAGAGACTGAAACAAAAAGAATTTTATGATATAAAATAATTTTTTTTAAATGATTTTATATCATAATTCTTTTTGATAGCTTGCTACAAGAAATATTCACAATTTTTTTTATCAATAAAATATTTTTGTAGTAGCTATAGCAATTTAATGAAAACTATATCCTTTAAATTTAGCTATTTCATGAAACACATTTTTCAATAAAAAATATTCCTTTTGTTGTTTGAGAAAATACCTCAAGTTCATTAAAAAGTAGCTACTTCCTCATCACCAAATCATCACTCGCCTCTCCAAACTGATGAACTGCAGCCACAAGTCACTTCTACCAGAGTAGTTCTTCATGAGATCATTGTACACAGTCCTGGCTGCCTCCACATTATTAGCCCTAGCCTCCAAACCCGCCCACAGGGAGGCAATGGAGGCATCTGCGTCAAACAGAACAAACCGACTGGTGCTGTCTGAACAATTAAATAAAATGTAAAGCTTGACTGATAAAGCACTGAGAAGCTGGTGACCTTTTAACAAAGCCTATAAAGGTTATTGAACAGATGCAACCTAACCTTTAAGTTCAAGGTATTTGTAGTTCACTTTCATGAAGTGAATTGTGACCTCTAAGGTTATTTTAACATGTCAACTCACAGAGTATGAACTATTAAAGTGAGTTGTATCTTCAGTTTAGAAATGACAGTGATAATAAAAATTTGGTGGACAAAAGGTTAAAATGCAGTAGGCTTCAAAGAATACATACAAACCCTTTAATTAACAAGTAGCTATATACCAGGCAAGAAATATACTGGGATAGTAAGGGAATATCCCCTGAATATATTCTTGCCTGGGACAATATAGCAAAATTCATCACAGCGAGACTAATTAAAGCTCCCTTTCATGTCGAACAACCTGCAGTAGCTACTAACGGCTTACTTGTCCTGAGCATTTCCATGGCTTCCTTAGCCGCTTGTCTGAAGTCACTTAGATCTGGACTTGAGGGAGCACCTTCACTCCCCCCATTGGTCTCCCCCTCACTTCCCCCATTGGTCTCCCCCTCGCTTCTGTCCCATTTAATGCAGTGGCTGAGGTACACGAGGTAACTACGCCAAATCACACCAGCATTCTCTATCAGTGCCGCCTCCTCCACACCCGCCAATGCACCCAGACAACGATCTACGTAAGCTGGAAACAAATGAAAGTCAATGCAAGTAAGTCGTGGAAAACAACAAAAAATTCATTATAGTTCCTATGATGCCGTACTTTTAAAACAATATTAGAATGATTTCACTAAATTTTTGAATGTTAAAAAATGAAGAATTTAAAGTGGTACATCCAAAAATTTAATGTCAATAATAAAGTTTAAGTTTAATATGCTGGAGTTGTATAGGTCGTTTTGCAGTGATTTTGTATCAAATAAACATTAGTTAAAATACATAACTCAAGTAGCTATCTACTTACAAACAAAATGCAATATCAGGAGAAAATATATGAATCAATTGAAAAAAAATTCGATATGCAATAAATTAATTTGAATTCAGCTTATGAAAACAATGACCAATGCATTTATATATAGCTAATTTCACAAAAATATCTTTCACAATCATTAGTTAAAGTTAGAAAAAAATGTTATAAAATGGATTTAGAAATATCTTTGAAGTGACTCACTTTTGATCTTCTTATGACTGTCCCTCAACTGCTGTTCAGAGTTAGCATCCTTGGTGATGACCCTGAGCAAGAGGCTGAGCAGTGTTCCACTCCAAGGGCAGTTCCTGACACTCCTCTCGCACACAGCTGTTACCAGGGACACGTTGGAGGGGAACTGCTTCAGACAGTACTGGCAGTAGGACAACCACAAACCTGAGGACATTATAGAGTCAGGACAAATAGGAGAGAAGTTATGATTTATAAGTCAGTTTTACATCTTTGGTCATATTTTTTAAATGTTATACATGATGACATCAGTACTCAGAGGGTGACCACTCACCAGTACCCAGAGGGTGACCACTCACCAGTACCCAGAGGGTGACTACAAACTGCTCTCTCGTAGATGTTTAGCATGTGGTTAGGGTTGTTGTCCTTCTGTAGGTGGTGGATGTAGGCAAGGTAGGCCTCTACATTCTGCTCTTTGTCTTCTTCTGTCTTGAGCTGAAACAAAAACACAGAACCAATTCAGTGAGTGGTACATATTTTTGCAATGGAAATTTGGTGTTTATTCATTTCAAACACATAATAATTAGAGTTATATTCTTATAGGATTTATATTTATCTTGTTACACTTTTCTACTGAATTGGAGATTTATCACAAAATCATGGATAAAAATTAAACTAAAACATATATGATGCAACAAAAAATATAGTTAAATGAAATTTCATTAAAAACGGATTGTGTGACTAAGTACAAGAAGAATGAAATATCTAATAATTCAAAGATAAAAAGAATCAACTAGTGACTCACGAGCTGATCTTCAAAAGGCTCCAAAGACTTTAATTTCTGTTTAGTTTTCTCCAGACATTTTTTCATGTGGTCATCCACTTCTCCAAAATACTCCTCCACTTTCATCAGAAGGGCATCACCGTCCATATTCAGAACAGGAACATTCAGTCTGAAAAAAGGGATTTTTTAAAATTATTTTCAAATATTAAAAACAGAGTATTAAGTATATAGCTAATATATCATTTTAATAGTGTTAAAGGTCTGGTAAACCTTTGATCAATCTTTTTATCTCTTGTAATTGTATGTAGAGCGACATTACTAATGGAATAGAATGTTATTACATTTTTAGAAAATTATATTTAATATTAAAAAAAAATACATTTAATTAATTCATAACAGCAGCGCCACTTACTGATGAAACTCAAGATTATTCAACAGCTGAGCTTTGTAAACAAAAGAAAGAGCGATGCGCAAAATAACATCAGACTGTTTACGTTTTTAAACAACTTTTTGATGAGAATCTCATGCGGGTTTATGCATGGGATTCCTACGTGTGAAATGTTATCTAATTATATAGCTAACTATATTTATGTTGTTACTTTTGTATTTTGTTTGTGTTAAAAGTTTTGTTCTTAGTTTTGTTTTGTTGTGTTTAATTGTTCAGATTGTGTTTCAGAAATAGGTAAAGTTTGAGTGTAAATTTTATTATAAGATTTACAAGTGAATGATTATATGAAGAGAATCAGTTGTCAGAGGGGAAGCAGTCAGAAGTTACGGACATTACTACTTAATAGACCATCTCTTCTCATCCTTTTCACCTTTATTCTATTCACACAAACCTTATACGTTCATCACACATAACAAATTATTTTTAAAGGTTGGTTATGTAAATTGTATGTTTACTGGAACTTCAGTCATTCTGTAAGTTTGAAGTCCTTCACTATTAGCTATAGCCATTAAAGTACCATCACTTTTTAGAAGGCATAGTTTATAATAATGTTAATCAATAACGTAGCCATATATAGGCTAAGGTAAAGTTTACTGGCCCTTAAAGAGACTATCATAAAATAATAATAATCGTGAAGAAGTTCTAGCTTTAGGTATGAACTCCCTTTTAGAGTTACTCTTTACCTTCTACGCAGAAGAGTCTGAACTCTTTTCTTCTTCTCCTCTTTTGTTTTCTCATCCGCTTCAGTGGCTAAAAGAGCACCATATTTCTGAGGAGAGAAATGATATAGAATAAAATAAAGTAGTAATCATTTTATAACTAATTTGGAGATTTATAACTAGTGTAAATTAAATGATTAGTCAACATACAAAGGAAGAAAATATAAATAAATCTAATTGAAAAGTGACAAGCTCATGGATGCAGAAAAGCTATTCCATGAATTTAGTCACTTATCAAGGAATGTGACGAAAGGAGACACAAAAACCGGTGGCTACACTCAGGGGTGGAAGAGGAAAATGAAGAGGTGGTAGCCTATATAAGACTTCGTAGTTGAAGAGCAGATAACCCTAGCGCTATCCTCTAAAACAGCAAGAAGCTAGCGTTAAAAAAATGATAAACGTGGCAGTAGCTAATGATAAAAGACCATCCATAATCCAAATTACAACAGTTCGAGAACCAAGGGACATCACTCCCCTTTTCTTCCATTCACCACAGACAGGTTCAGGATAGAGGCCACTGATATTGCTTCTTCAGTTAGGTTAGTATTGGCAATCCCCAAAAGATAGAAATTAGTTATATTAGCTTCTGTTCTTGCTTTCAGTTGGATTTGAAACTGAATTATTATCATTCTACAAAAAACTAGTTCTCTGAAATCTTTAGAAACCCATAGTAAAAGAAAGCACAAAGCAGATACTAATTCTCATGCATGTGTAGCAGGGATAACAACTCCTACCTGCTCCTCCACCATCATCACAGCCTGCCACACCAAGTCTCCATCCCTGACGTTGCAGCCCACAGCTCCCAAGGCTCTGTCTGCCACAGACTGGGAGCACTCCAGTGATACAGAGAAAAGGAGGTACTCCGTCCATACCTCCACACCTGAGAAAAGGGAAGAGAGATTTTAGGTAATATTGGTAGGGTAAGATACATTTATCGGTTGGTTTCACCTCTTCGGTCATATAAGAAAAATCACAATAATTTTTACCTTTGTAGCAAATTTATTTTAATTTTAAATACCAGCAGGCATAGATAGGACATGACGAAATTGGCTGGAAAGTCTTTAGATTGATATACAGGTGTGGTCAATGAGTACTATGACAAAAACTGATTTTTTAATTATATGACTGGTTTGCTTAATGATATTATGTGTCACTAATATATATATAATTTTTTTTTCAGATTTTTAAATAAAAATGATCAAAATAGTAGCTATACAATAATCTAAGTTTAAATTAGCTATAAGTTAAAAATATTAATATTTGGTTGCAATATTTTTAATATTAGTATAATTTAGTTATCAAACTACTGTTGTGTTAATAATGAGATACAAAAGATTGTTTGTGAATTGAAAAAAAAAAAATATTTAACTTAGCCAAACTGATTGACCACACCTGTAGCTATCTCTTAAAGTAACCAACATACAAGGTGGATTAGAATATTTTGCATTTGGTTTAATATTACGTTACTAACTGATTAACAAGGTTTCACTTGGCCACAGTGAAGAGTGATCTCAAAAATGAAGTTAAATGAGAGAGTGACAGTTACCTTCTATCAAATTGAACATTGGCTATCAGATTTATCACTTTGTTTAATCTTCTATTAGTTTTATGTGTATTATTCTAATCAATCGCAATACTCATCAAATAAGGACAATATATTTCTATTTTTGCTAGGTAGCTACATCAAATGAACTGACTTGTGTATTCTTTGCAAGCTCTGTCAAGCAGACTGACAATGAAAGCTTTCTCCTCATCCGTGGTACAAACAGTTTGTTCATCCTTCACCCACTCCAACCAAAGCTCTGAAACATGAAGATAGCATTAGAATGAGGAAACAATCACATCAGACAAAATGAATAACTTTTTATATGACAATCAGAAGCAAGTGGGAGGGGGGATTTTCTGTCTGATTATTAGCTAATAGCTATAGGTAATAATTTGAAAATTAATATTAATCAAGATCATAAATTCGGGATCCGGAAAATTGATCGAAAGCAATTGACCGAAAACAATTTATTGAATGGAAAATTGATCGAAAGGAAAATTGATCGAAAAGGAAAATTGGTCGAATGGAAAATTGATCTAAAGGAAAATTGATCGCACAACAACTGATCGAATGAAGAATTGACCGAAAAAAAATTGATCGAAAATGATATTGGATCTATTTACACTAATCAACAATGATAACTAAAACCATGGATTACCAGAGAAACTTACTTGCAATATATTACAGCAAGTAGCTAGATCTTGTTACCATGATTTATATATAATAATAATTTATACAATAATAATGATATATGTATAACATTTCTTCAATCAACTGTTTTTCTATAACAGAGAATTATATGCTTTGAAATATATTATAATTTGAAGAACTTTAAGTTTTCTTAGTTCTAAAATTTAGATAGTTCTAGATAACTTGTGAATTGAAAGTTATATAATTAATTAATTTAGTATAGGTTTAACGTCCGTTTCGAAACCAAAAGCAATATCACTGACGACAAAAGAGAATTAAATACAAGAGATAGGAAGAAGCAGTCAGAAAGGAAAGTGGATTCATGAATAAAGTCACTTAACACCATCAGTGACAATGCTCATGTATGCAGAAAAGCTACTCTGTGAGTGCAGTCACTTATTCAAGCAATGTAATAAAAAGGGACACTGAGCACCGGTTGCTGCACTCACAGATGAAAGAAAAATTGAAGCTGATCTATTCGATCAATTTTCCATTCGACCAATTTTCTTTTCGATTAATTTTCCATTCAATCAATTGCTTTCGATAAATTGTTTTCAGTCAATTGCTTTCGATCAATTTTCCTAGGCCCCATAAATTCAAGTGTCTATAGTTAATTTAACTCTACAGCTATTTGCAATTTCAAATAGAATTGTAGATTAGGCTTACTTAGTGAAGCTACTCCAAGAATCATACATCCACTAAAATAGAACTGTGATCTACTTTACCTGGAGACAAGGGGTATATCTTGTTCATATTTTCTCTGGCATGGCGTGCTCCAATCAACTCTCCACTGTCTCGCAGAGCCTTTATCAGTGTAACGTGCCCATCATAATAATTTGGAAACTCGTGAATCTATAAAAATATATAAATAAGTTAACTGAACTGGCAATTAGTAGAAGTTAGCTATTTATATTTGTAAAATTTAAGAGTAAGATGAAACTGAAATGATTAGCTAATATTACAAATGTTTACAGATTCATATGGAAGTGAATTATTTAGGTGATGAGTATTCAATAATTCATGGTAAGATTAGCTAGATGAAATTAACAAGTATTTACACTTTTTGATAAAAATTAATTTTTAATTGCTTTTACTTGCCAGGCAAATTAAAGCATTGTCTGATAGGTTTACCTGCTTTTGAAGCTCCTTTATCTGTTCTTGAACTTTTTGATCCTCAACATCATCAGAGAGAGAACTGTCATCACTGTCAACATCATCAATATTGTCATCTACATCCATAGCCTTGTCATCTGATTCATCCATTTTAAATGATAATAAAAATATTCCAATAGCTAATTAGACCTTTAAAATAAATTATAATTACTTAAATATTATTAAAATTGTGATCTAGCCATCTATTACAATATGATTCAGAGATCTATGAAACTATTTCTGGTGAAATTGAAAAAAAAAAAAAAATTCAAGAATTTTTAAAATCATTTATTTCAACTCTACTCAATTATTTTCAGATAAGTTTCAATGCTATTTGTCTCAAATTATAGATAATAGTAATTAATTATAAATGATTTATTTGGAGCACTATTTTAGAATTTTTTGATATCGGATATTTAAAAAATTAACAAAATAAATCTTTTGACAACTTTTAAATGTTATTATGAACTTTATTTCTTTAATTCACTTGAATTTCTGTTTTGATTAAAATAAAGGCACATTCCATAAGAAAAACCTGTCATAAATTGCATCAAAATTGAAAAAGTAGAGCTAAAATATATTTGAAAAAATGTCAGAATTTGTAGAGGAAAAAGGCAATTTCAACTTATAAGTTGAGTGGCATTACTGGCGTATGAGTGACGTACAATGAAAAATAGATTACTTTTACAATTTAAAATCAATTTTGCTGCAGGTTATCGAAGAGGAATGTGCCTTTACTCTAATCAAAACAGAATTACAATTTAAAATTAGAAAAAGTCAGCTATTGTCAATTTTTGATGCAACTAATTTTGAAATAACTATAGCACTAAATTTAATATTAATGAACAAAAGCTGTGATAAAAAACCATTGTGCACTCTGCAGAAATATGTCAATATGATTATATGGATATGGTCATATGGGAGATATTCTCTAGTCTAGTCCAGGATCGCAGTCTGCAGAATATTGGATATTTTTCACCATTTGCTATGCAAACCATCCCTTATTTCCTTCTATACTAAACCAGTCTGCAAAGTATGCACAATTAATTTTTGGGGCAATTTGTCTCCAAAGTTTTCTAAATTTCTCTCCCAAACAGACAAAACTTTCAAGATACTCTCCAATAATTACATTTAAACATAGAAATTAATTAAACAATTGTTGCCGGATATTTCAGAAGGCCAATTTCGAGGCCTCATCAGTTGCCAGATCAACTTAACCCATCTTCTGCAGACTGGCAATATTTACATGTATTTTACCGAGCCTGAGAACAGAAACTGCATTTCAGAGGGCACGCATTCAATATTTAAAAGCATAATTGGGGTTTTGCGCACGGAATGAAATAATAACCATGTTTCAGAGTATGTCAGTTAAAGGCTTAAAGCCAATTAATTGGCTTAGATTTCAAAAGGTCAAAACTCAGATATGTCTAATTGGCTAAATTTTTTGAATTGATTCCTATGTTCCCATGTTAATTTTGGCTTGAAATGATAAAATTATGAGCCAAATTGGCTTGGTTTAAAAATTTTGTGAAATTTTTGCTCAAAAATTGCCTTCAATTTTCCAGCATCTAAAACAGGGAATAATAATAGGTATTTTAACCTCTCCAGCCGCATGCAAGTTTGAGTTACGGGAATTTTTGCCAAAGATTCCAATGTTTACATTTATTTTGCTACACACAGAATAAGAGATCTCTAGTAGCTATCTATGAACACTTTACCAGTTTCTGCAGACTCAGCCAGACTGACTAAATCCACTCTGGAAAAAGTTGTCTTTTCTGATGAATTAATTACTTTGTTAGAGTTTAGCAAACTTTAAAATACAGTAATAAATTAATGAGAACTGTATCCGCAGCATTTATCCAAATTATCATAAATTCTCTCCGAAAACGGAAATAACATTGTAGCGTAACTGGTAATATGGTTATGGCATCAGGTATACTCAGTCTGCAGAATATGGGACATTTTTAACATTTTCTGTGCGAACAATCCTTAATTTCCTCGAGAACAGCTGAGCAGTTCCTGCAGTCTGGACGTATACCAGACTGTATTCCATGGTAAATTCCCCCAACTTGTCGGTGGAATTTTTATCTATTCATTCCATTGAAAATAATACTCTAGCATACCATGTTTCAAAGTGTAGCAGGAAAGTCGCCGGTTTAGAGAGAAAATGGATCCAGGTCCCCACATTTAAGACGGTTCATACAATTACCGTAACGGGACATGAATTACTGGAACGGAGCATGAATTACCGGAACGGAGCATGAATTACCGGAACGGAGTTGTTTTATTGAGAAATATTCCTATTTATGTAATTTAGTTTTACAAATAGTCAATATATAGTCTAAATGATATCATATTTGACCATTTTACACTCGATTCGTCCCGTAATCGTTACAAAACGTATGATACATAGACAATCATTTTACAAGAGTATATGCTGAAATTAGTTTTCTTTATAAGATATTTCATAGAAAATACTTTAAGGAGAGACTAAAGTAATCTTAGTGTGATTAAGTATTATAATTTTATTGAGAAATAATGCTAGTTATGTAATTTAGGTATATATTTGGTCCAAATGATATCATATTTAACCATTTTATACTAATTTCTGCTCGCTCGTAATCGCTACCCAACGTCTGAAATAGACACCGTGATTCTGCATTATAGCTGCTCGCTCGTAATCGCTACCCAACGTCTGAAATTGACACCGTGATTCTGCATTATAGTATTATTGAGTTCTATATTTTCAAATTTCTCTATATAGTTAGGTACCGTGGTTCTTAATTAGGCAGGTAATATGATGCAATAGTTAACAAATTTTATAGGTAGCTTAAATAGTTCCTCTGATTTTCTACCTTGAAGCTGCTTCTTTTGAAATTAATTCCGAATTTCACAATAAAAGAATTATCTACGTAATAATTAATCTAACTAGTAAAAACTGTATTGATCATAGCTATTCCACTACATATATATTTCATACTTAACTATATATTCAGCAATTATGCAACATTAATTATACAATCAACAAATATATGTGCTAATATCAATCGTAATTATATTAACTACCTAATAATTATTTTTATTGCAACAGTTATATCGCACAGATTGTATCAAATGTATAGTATATTGTATTTAAAGGCAGACCTTGCTTTAATTACCGAATTACGACTCAGTTTAATTACCAAACGGTAATTAAAGTGAGGAAAAGAAACAAGAGAAATATATAATTGTCACTCCTTCATCATGCTGCTATGCATCTCTTTTTCTATATTAAATTTTTTTTTTTTAGAGTTAGAGTACAATATATAAGCCTATTATAGTGGCTTATATTTAGATTTCAATAATTATTGTGTTACATTGAACCAACATCAATTTTATGCTCCATGAAATATATTTGGTAGTAGGGTACATATCTACCAAGTTTGATCCGAGTTATTAATTGGTTCTACATTTTCGGACACATCAGAAATGAAAATATAATAATTGGTATTTAACTTCTATTCTAATTGGTATCATGAATAATTGAAATAAAAGTTTAATAATAATAATTATACAGATATTTTTTCGTGTTCAAAAATTTGGAACCGTGCAATAACACGGAGCTTACCCTAAAATTGGATATGTTGAATTGCAGTACTAATTGCTTCTAATAACCTCATCTGGATTATAATTCTGATGTTTTTATAGTTACCGTGAAATAATCACAAAAACTTGCATCCGTTTTCTATGTCTACGTACGGAGCTTATTTTGAGACTTACTGTACGTAGACATAGAAAACGGATGCAAGTTTTAATTAATTAACATATTCTGCAGACTGGATAAATAGGAATATTTCTCAATAAAACTCCGTTCCGGTAATTCATGCTCCGTTCCGGTAATTCATGTCCCGTTCCGGTAATTCATGTCCCGTTCCGGTAATTCATGTCCCGTTCCGGTAATTCATGTCCCGTTCCGCCAAGTAATAAAGCATGTCCAAACTCGCCATTTTAATGGCGAGTTTGTGACAGTTATTTTGAACCCTTCTTTTGCAAATGGCGAGTTTCCTCTATTTTTCTCCTATGCTATAATGTTATTTTGGAGAGAATTGATGATAATTTGATCATTTTGGAGAAAATTTGTTGAATTTTGAAGAGAGCTGGAGAGACAAATGGCCAAGTAAAATAGTATGTCTCATAAACTCGCCATTTGTCTCTCCAGCTCTCTCCAAAATTCAACAAATTCTCTCCAAAATGTGAAAATGATCAAATTTTCATAAATTCTCTCCAAAATAACATTGTAGCATAGGAGAAAAATAGATAAAACTCGCCATTTGCATTTGAAGGGCTCAAAATAACTGTCACAAACTCGCCATTAAAATGGCGAGTTTGGACATGCTTTATTACTTGGAGTCAAATGGTGAGTTTATGAGACATACTATTTTACTTGGCCGTTCCGGTAATTGTATGGACCCCATTTAAGATACTTTAAGAGAGAAGTTTGATTTCCGGGTGAAGATTTTACCATTGAAAACACCATTATTAGTCATGCCTAATATATGAGTATCTCTTGAGAGATGAGACTATTTTGGGATTGATTTACTTGTTATTTACCATGATTTAAAGTATGGAAAAAGTCGCCAGTATATTGGCGCCTTTTGAGGGGTTAAATAAGTTGAAAAACATGAGAATAACAAGTAAATTTCTCTCGAAATAGTCCAAGAGATGCACATGCATCAGACTTAAAGGTTTTTTTTACAGGTTTTCCAACTTGTTTAACCCCTCAAAAGTCGCCAATATACTGGCGAGTGGCGACTTTGTCCATACTCTAAAACATGAACCTTAACAACCTAATAACAAGGGTCACGCGGGTAAATTGCAGCCCATGGCTGACAGGTCGGTGGAATTTACCATGAGGCATGAAGTACAGTCTGCCAGACTGCCTCTGACTTCTGTGTCATCAGTCATGGACAAATTGGACATGTGAATGTCAGACCATTATAGTATTATACCATATGTGGAATTTTTCTCTTATGTAAAATAAAATTCTGGCAGTTCCACAATGCCAGCAGTGGCAATTTGAAAATCTCACTGACTTTTTCAAAAGGCTGAAAAAATCCACTTATAACTTGAATGCCGTCCCCGGCGTCCCCAACAAACATTTATGATTTTCCCAATTTAGCCATCAAAAATTTATGGTAACACAACAGACAACTGGAATAAATAGCAAAAACTCCACGGACTTTGTTTTGTAGTCACTTTGCTTAGTTTGCTAGATCACCGCGTCACCGCTTAGCCCTAAGAAGAGATGAAATCAAATGATTAGATCCAAATAGGCATTCCTGTAAAGTTATCAAAGGTGCATACGATAGACTAGAGCACCGAAGTTCCAACATACATCATTCTCACACTTTTGCAGCCTCTAGATATCCGTTACATTCCAACAAAACACACTACAGTGGACCTAAATACCTACAACAAACTTGGCATTCATTACCGGGTACGACTAAATCGCGAAATGGAAAGAAATCGCGAAATGGAACTGAAATGGAAAGAAATCGCGAAATGGAACTTTTGGTATTGAATTAAATGGAATTCACGAATGAAATTGAGAAGAAATAGAATAGATAGATTGACTAAATACCGAAATGGAATAGATTGAGTGACTAAATACCGAAATGGAACTTATAAATACTGAAATGGAATAGATAGAGTGACTAAATACCGAAATGGAACTTATAAATACCGAAATAGAATAGATAGATTGACTAAATACCGAAATGGAACTTATAAATACCGAAATGGAATAGATAGTGACTAAATACCGAAATGGAACTTATAAATACCGAAATGGAATAGATTGAGTGACTAAATACCGAAATGGAACTTATAAATACCGAAATGGAATAGATTGAGTGACTAAATACCGAAATGGAATAAATAGAGTGACTAAATACCGAAATAGAACTTTTAAATACCGAAATGGAATAGATGGAGTGACTAAATACCGAAATGGAACTAAGAAGAGTGACTAAATACCGAAATGGAACTTATAAATACCGAAATGGAATAGATAAAGTGACTAAATACCGAAATGGAACTTATAAATACCGAAATGGAATAGATTGAGTCACTAAATACCGAAATGTAATAGATAGAGTGACTAAATACCGAAATGGAACTTATAAATACCTAAATGGAATAGATAAAGTGACTAAATACCGAAATGGAACTTATAAATACCGAAATGGAAAAGATAGAGTGACTAAATACCGAAATGGAACATATAAACACCGAAATGGAATAGATTCAGTGACTAAATACCGAAATAGAACTTATAAATACCGAAATGGAAAAGATTGAGTGACTAAATACCGAAATGGAACTTATAAATACTGAAATGGAATAGATAGAGTGACTAAATACCGAAATGGAACTTATAAATACCGAAATGGAATAGATAGATTGACTAAATACCGAAATGGAACTTATAAATACCGAAATGGAATAGATAGTGACTAAATACCGAAATGGAACTTATAAATACCGAAATGGAATAGATTGAGTGACTAAATACCGAAATGGAACTTATAAATACCGAAATGGAATAGATTGAGTGACTAAATACCGAAATGTAATAGATAGAGTGACTAAATACCGAAATGGAACTTATAAATACCGAAATGGAATAGATAAAGTGACTAAATACCGAAATGGAACTTAAAAATACCGAAATGGAAAAGATAGAGTGACTAAATACCGAAATAGAACTTATAAATACCGAAATGGAATAGACAGAGTGACTAAATACCGAAATGGAATTTATAAAAACCGTAATGGAATAGATGGAGTGACTAAATACCGAAATGGAACTTAAAAGAGTGACTAAATACCGAAATGGAACTTATAAATACCGAAATGGAATACACAGAGTGACTAAATACCGAAATGGAACTTATAAATACCGAAATGGAACTTAAAAGAGTGACTAAATACCGAAATGGAGCTAATAAATACCGAAATGGAACTTATAAATACCGAAATGGAATAGACAGAGTGACTAAATACCGAAATGGAACTTATAAATACCGAAATGGAACTTAAAAGAGTGACTAAATACCGAAATGGAACTAATAAATACCGAAATGAAACTTATAAATACCGAAATGGAATAGACAGAGTGACTAAATACCGTAATGGAATAGACAGAGTGACTAAATACCGAAATGGAACTTATAAATACCGAAATGGAATAGACAGAGTGACTAAATACCGAAATGGAAATTATAAATACCGAAATGGAAAAGATAGAGTGACTAAATACCGAAATGGAACTTATAAATACCGAAATGGAACTTAAAAGAGTGACTAAATACCGAAATGGAACTAATAAATACCGAAATGGAACTTATAAATACCGAAATGGAATAGACAGAGTGACTAAATACCGAAATGGAACATATAAATACCGAAATGGAACTTAAAAGAGTGACTAAATACCGAAATGGAACTAATAAATACCGAAATGAAACTTATAAATACCGAAATGGAATAGACAGAGTGACTAAATACCGAAATGGAAATTATAAATACCGAAATGGAAAAGATAGAGTGACTAAATACCGAAATGGAACTTATAAATACCGAAATGGAAAAGATAGTGACTAAATACCAAAATGGAATTTATAAATACCGAAATGGAATAGATAGAGTGACTAAATACCGAAATGGAACATATAAACACCGAAATGGAATAGATACAGTGACTAAATACCGAAATAGAACTTATAAATACCGAAATGGAATAGATACAGTGACTAAATACCGAAATAGAACTTATAAATACCGAAATGGAATAGATAAAGTGACTAAACACCGAAATGGAATAGAATGAGTGACTAAATACCGAAATGTAATAGATAGAGTGACTAAATACCGAAATGGAAATTATAAATACCGAAACGGAACTTATAAATACCGAAATGGAACTTAAAAAAGTGACTAAATACCGAAATGGAACTAATAAATACCGAAATGGAACTTATAAATACCGAAATGGAATAGATAGAGTGACTAAATACCGAAATGGAATTTATAAATACCGAAATGGAATAGACAGAGTGACTAAATACCGAAATGGAACTTATAAATACCGAAATGGAAAAGATGGAGTGACAAAATACCGAAATGGAATTTATAAATACCGAAATAAAATAGATAGAGTGACTAAATACCGAAATGGAAAAGATAGAGTGACTAAATACCGAAATGGAATTTATAAATACCGAAATGGAATAGATAGATTGACTAAATACCGAAATGGAACTTATAAATACCGAAATGGAAAAGATAGAGTGACTAACTACCGAAATGGAATAGATAGAGTGACTAAATACCGAAATGGAACTAATAAATACCGAAATGGAATAGACAGAATAATTCTTATTAAAAAAGACATGCAGAACTATTTTTATTGGCATAGCATTCGTTTATAAGATTAGTTGCAAATTTTAATATTAGTGTCTTTATTTGACAGTTTGCCGATCGTATTCATGCTTTTTCATTATAAAAGGAAAACTGATAGAGGCCGTAATAAAGAAGGTATTCAAAACACATTTGATGAATTCCAAAAAGGTTTATCTGTCAGAAAAGCTGCTGAAATTGGATGTGTAACAAGATCTAC